>PVHY01001579.1:61110-111072 GCA_004024945.1 Uropsilus gracilis | reverse complement strand
ATTTGTTGAAGAAAGAGTAAGTCACAGTGAGACAAGGGTATTTTTACAGGAGCATAAGTGCAAGGTAAATAGAGAAATGTCATCTACTTTGCATACTCAATGGTGTTGAAATTCATAATAGACATACAGACTACTCTCCTAGCATGAAAAAGACAGGTCTTGCCCATTAAAATCTTAGATGTTTATCAAGAAAAATACTGCACTTCAAAGTAAAGGAACTACAAATTTTCTTATTAGATCAATTGTAACTAATATTATGCTCACAATTGGAGGGAAATAAGATTCACTGGTTATTTTACTCCATGTTTTACTATATCTTGACTTAATATGATTTAATTTGGATATTTACTAAAGTCTGTGAGATCTTGCCTCAAATCTGTTCCTCATGACCCTCCACAAAATGTCTTCCCAGCTGCCATAACATTTATGGACTCTGAAACTTTCTGAAATGATGCCTCCAACATTACTGATAAATTAGTCAAGACAATGATGAATCTTACCAATATTATTAGTAACTATACTTTAAACTATAAAATCTTGCTCAGACAAATATAAAATAACACATTAGGTTAACGACACCTTATATTCATGAATTAGAAGAAAATATTGTTGATCTATCTATTCAAACTGTCTAGACATTCTAGGCAATAGCAAAAGGAATTTCAGTACACCTTTCCACAATGCCAAAACATTGTTAGGAATTACATGGATTCCATAGTATATAAAAATGCAAATGAAATCTTAAAAAAAAGCAGAGGTGGTTGATTTATATTATCTTGTTTATAGGCTTGCTATAAAACTAAAGTAATCAATATAGTGTTGTTGCGGTGTAATGACAGACAAACAGATCAGTGGAACAGAATAAAATGCCAGAAAGAGACCTGCAATTAAGTGGTAATTTGATTTTCTTTTAAGGTACTTAAGATAAAAGAAAAGTTTTGATGCTAGAGCAGTGGTTATCTAAGCAAATCTATCTACATTTAAAATTATTACTTTTTTTTAAGATTGACTATCTGTGCTAATCAGAAAACACTGTTGTGAAAATAGTCATGTCAAAGATGAAAGGGGAATATTTACAATACATATGCCATATAAAGAACTCTAATCCAGAATATAAAAATAACTTTACAAATCTATAATAATTCTGATTCCCCTCCCTTCAGGGAAAACTACTTAATTAGTACCATACCTGTGTATGTCTATTGGAACTGGCAAAGGAAAATACCCAAATGCAGTCTTTCAAGCCTTTTGTTCACTATGAGGGGAGAAATACATGGAGGAACATTGTGAAATGCACTGTCCAGAGACACAGGTTCATTAAAAGACTGATACCTAACAACAGGATTAGGGAATGCTCCCTTTACCATCACATTACTATAGACTTATTTACAGTAGATTTTTTCACCTACTACATGATGTATGACTATAAAAAATAACTACAAGGCATATTAAAAAGCAAAACACCTCACAAAAACAAAACAAAATTCAATCTTTGAAACCAAACATGACAGAAATGTTATAATTATCAGATCACGAACTTAAATAAACATGATATATATGATAGCACTGTAATGAATAAAGTAGACAAATGAAAGATCAAATAGGCCATTAGCTAAAGATGTGGATATAGAAACAAACAAACAAACAAAAAATGCTAGAAAACAAACCCACTGTAACAGAAATGTAAAATGTCACTGATGGTCTTATTAGTAGACTGAACATGCCAGTGAAAGAATCTCTGTAGGAGATATGTTAATAGAATTATCAAATACTGAAAAATAAAAACTAAGAAAAAAAGAACAGAATATTCAAGAACTGAGGGACAACCAAAATGGCATAACTTCTGTGTTGTAAGAAACCAGAAAAAAAGAAAGAAAACAGAAATAATTGCAACAAATCCATGAGAATGTCCCCAAATTAATGCCACATACTAATCAAAGGGACTTCAAAAACAACCAGGATACATATCAAAAAGTATTTATAGCACTCACATACACATGGCATGTTATAGTGTTGTTTGGATATGGACTGAAAACTCTAAATATACTTTGTAAACTCTACGACAAGCTACTAAAAATCCAAAAATAGACAAATATCAAATATGCTAACAATGGAATCATATAAAATGCTCAGTTAGGATCACAAAAAATTCATAAAAATTGAGAGCTAATAAGCTTCAGTCTATGATGTGGTCGGGGCTAGGTATCCCGGTTCGAGTTCAGCCTGGGGCCCGTAGGGAGACCTAGTTCCAAAAAAATAGGTGGGTGTGGTGGCACCCACCTGTAATCCCAGCTACCTGGGAAGCTGAAGCTGGGGTATTGCTTGAATCTGTGGTACCATGGGCAACGTGAGCCTGCGGTTCCATGGGCAAAAATAGCAAGACCTAGTCTCAAAAAAAAAAAAAAGTGAGAGTAATATAAGGACAAAAAGAAATATAATTAATAAAAATAATTTTCTAATTTTCTGTTGTAGATATACATCAATAGAGAGATATAGATATACATCAATAATCACTTTGAACAATAAGCATTGAAATTTGCCAATTAACAGATTGTTAGAGCAGATCAAAGAAGACTCCATTTAATTATATTGTCTACAAGAAACCCATTTTAAATATTAAATTTGACACATAAGTTGCAAGTAATGGATGCAGAAAAATGAACCTTGCTGACACTAATCAAAAGAACACATGAGCAGCTATATTAATCCCAAATAGAAGGCATTTTTAAACTAAGGACAATTATCAGGAGTAAAGAAGAATATTGTGGTATGATAAAACAGTCAATTTTCAAAAAAATAATATGTATTAATCTACTAAAAAAGTGCCAAAATTATGTGAGGAAAAACATAATAGAATAGAAAAGAGCAAAACAATTCACAATCAAAACTGAAAATCTCAACACTTTTCTACAAGAAATGGGCAGATCTTGCAGAGAGAAAATCAGTTAGGACAGAACTGAACTCAACAAAATCAATAATGCCAAAGGTAAGCACCCAAATTAAAAAGGTGGCTGAATCTTATTATTACTAAAATTAAAATAATAAAAAAACTTGAGTAGGCATATCGCATCACGAAATATATACAAATGGCTAGGAAGTACATAATTATGTGTATAATGTTAGTTATCAAGTATACAAACAATCTTTAAAATGAGATACCATTTCTCATCCACCTAAAATGAAAACAGCAGACACATCTGAATTAAGGCAATAATTTTGAGTAAAGAAAACTCTTGCATTGTGTTTAAAGTAGTATAACTTTTTAGAGTTTTTCATAATTTATCAAAAAGTAAATCACCTATAATTAAACACATCCAATTCTAGGTATTTTTTCAAGGGAAATTTAAAACATAAATCCATAGACAGACTTGTGTATGAATTTCCATTTTATATAAGATATTCAGAATTCCCAACAACCTAACCATGTTAACATATTAAAATGAATAAATAATGGTAAGAATGTAAAGTATAAAGTTATTTGGAAACAAAGAAGGTGAGAACTACTCCTATATGCAACAACATAGATAAATCTCAAAAACATAGTCTAAGTAAAAAAACAAAACAAAACAAAACAAAAACAAAGAACCTAGGTAAATGTAATATCCCTCTGTTCACTTGATGTTTTAGAAAAGACAGTACTAATATCTAATGGACAAAGTGACATTAGTGGTGGTCTTTCCATGGGAGGTGAGGTGGGAGGTAAGGTTAGAAAAGTAAAGAGATACTCTGCAAGTGGAAATACTGTTATAATTAATATGGGTGTTAGTTACAGAAGGCTATAAAAAAGTCAACATTCCTGGACTTAAACTCTTAATATTTGTGCAATGAATTTTATCTTATTTATACATTGATTATCGAATTAAAAAGTAAAAGTGACTACATCCTAATCTCAACAACTCAGCCAGTTCATATTAAATTTATCAGAGGTTCCCAGACTTTGCTGATGAATTCCAGATGCTTTCGACTCTATAATAAGGGATTTATAAATCTGCATATAGTATTCTCTGTAGATTGAACCAATAATATGCCAACAGAATATTTTTTAAAGTTTAAGAAGAGTCTCAACACTGTTGCTCATTAAATAGAGATTAATGCAAAATCATTTATAGTTTCTTGTAATTAATTTTTTAAAAAGCAGCTGAGAGTAATAGAACATTATATAACAAAGGGCTATCCTGGTGAGATGTTGAGAATCATGGAACTCAGGCACATAAAATTATTTTGTGAACCCTAAGGTACCACATTAATCAAAAGGTGACTCATCATATCATCAAGTGGTTTTTTAAGACTTGGGAATTATTTGTACCTGAATATTTTAGTCTTAGAACAGAGAACATGTTTAATGGCTAATCAGTATGTGGAATTACAATTAACAGGTTTCAATCATAACAAATCATAAGATGGTTTGTGTTCGGAAGGTCTGACGTCATGTAGTGTATCTGATGCTTAGTGTGCATGTGAGAGAAACAATGGCAAACAAGGAAACACATGGGAAATTATGTGATGTCAGTTATATTCTAAATGGAACAGTCAAAAGACCTGCTTTCCATTCCCAGTTGCTCCGCTAAAAAAAAACAAAAAAACAAAAAAAAACACTTCTGTGATAACATGGATAACTTAGTTACATTCTCTGTGATTAGGTTCTCCATCTGTGAAAACATGTGAGATTAAAAAATCTAAAGAACTTGTGCATGTTTTTTCTCACGTGCCATAGGCCACCCATTTGGCTAATCCATGGGTATTACACACCATAGAGGGATATGAGTAAAAGTTCTCCTGACTAAACACTGTAATGTAACATAGGAAAATAAATTGTGTCTCATGCTTGACTTTTAATGAGAAACATGCAATCCCCCAGCCTCGGGAAGCACAGCCAACGCCAACTAAATCTACCAACTAAGCAGAGCAGTAATGACCATACTCATGTTCGTTCTGCAGGCAGCTGCAGAAATGTGCATTTAGTTTATTGAGTAAGATATTTTAAATGCTATTACCGCATTTTCCAGGTTGAATAATCTCAGAGAGAGTTAATCCCAAAGGAAGAAAAAAACAGCTGAACAAAACAATTTATTTGGACAATCATTATTTCTTTGTTCACTATTAAAAGATTTGATTAAACTTGAATGAAAGCATTTTTAAGAATTTCTTTTTTTCATGAAATGAGGATCTCATTTTTATTTATTTTTAATCCAGAAGGGGAGGAAGAAGAAAGTTCTTTACTCTGTGATCTGTTGTGTGAAGGTGATAAAGTTTGTAAAGGAGAGGAAAAATTATTTATAAAATCAGACATTCTGCAAGTGCATTTTGTTTTGTTTTAAAAAATGTGTAACTGCTAAACAATGAGGATTTATTTATAAATAGACCTAGCATGAAGGAAAACAATGACAAAAAAATTTTGTGAGTATTTACTAAGTTCAAGAACATAAAAGTATATTTGCTAAAAATTAGCAGTAGATTTAAGTGCAAAAAAGAGTTTGATTTGATTTATTTTAAACAGCTATCACTGTTATTAATATTCAAATGCAATACAGATAAAAATATTTTACAAGACTGACTGTAAAGAAAGAGAAAACAAGTTATCAGATATTTTGTCTTCTCTTAAAGAGTGTAGCCAAGACAATAACATATTTAATTGTATTTACATTAAATATCAAAATCTAAAATTACCTGCAAAACAGCTTATATGAAAATACAGCAATTATTATGTCACTCACAGCAATATTGGTTGTGTTGGTAAATTTCTGTGCCTCCTCCTCCTTCCCTGCTCAGCTGTTCTCCATTCCAAGACTCCAGCTCTGGTTGAACTTCTGGAACACTGTTTTCTCCCTGCCTCCTTAAAAGTGGTGGTAACATCCTCCAGTTCTAGCTAATCACTGACTGCCTTAATATCTCTTTCAGTAATCTTTCCTGCACATCATCAATTTCTCTTTAGAATTACATTTCTGTGTTGTTTCTGCTTCCTGCCAAGATCATGAATGTCACTTCGTAGCACATAGGTGAAGGAATATGGTTTTCTAAACAAACTTGAATTTTAATGGAGAGGCTGAGTATGAATTCTAGACTTTATAAGCAAGGCATATCCTGATAATTGGAGACAAAGAAGTAATTTTGGTCACATAGTGAAGCAAGTAGAATGTGTACAAAAAAGCTAAAATAAGAAGATTTAGAAAAGAGAAAATAGCAATGTATTCTCAGCACAAGAGAATTAGACCATAATAGTGTTTGGATAAACATGGAGCAAGAAGTTAAGAAGTAGGAGTGAATCATCAAAAGTCATAAATAACGAAGAAAGAGCAAACAGTGTGAATGCTAAAATGATCTTATTTGATTTGGTCATTGCCAGAAGAATTTCAAAGAAACTGAAGATCTGAAAAATATACTACTTAATAAAGTAGGTTAGTTAGAAAAGTTGAATTAAGAAGAATGATAAATGCTGTTGTTTTGGAAAAATAAAGGAGGTAAAGTGTGGTTTTGTTGTGAGGAGCTAGAAAAAAAATTGGTGGGAAAATAAAGATAAATTAAAACTGTAAATTAGATTTATAAATTTTTAGATGTATAAATTTTTAATTTCTACATCTTCCTTGTAATGAAGTGAAAAGAGTATCTAAATGTGTTTTACTCTCAGCTCAGCATAGTTTAACCAAGAAACTTATTTGGGAAAAATGCCACAGGCTAATCCCAGCTTCAAACACCACAATATTCAACTACAGAAATTCAGAAACCATAAGAACCTATTAAAAATACACCTCAAAAAGTATGCCCTCCGCATAAATAGCATTCCTTTGATTCAACACGCTGATGTTGACCCTTTTGATCTCATAAAACAGACTAACAGCCCCACAAGTCTATAAGAAATGTTTACAGGTCCCTTACACACACACACACACACACACACACACACACACACGTGTGCACAAGCACATGCAAGAAGAGAGACATAAAATGTGTGAATATTTTAAGATGTAAAAGAAATACCCCTTGTGTTTTAATCAGGTTGTTTTTTTTTTTTTTTAAGCAGATAATTTGGATGCTCTCAACTAGATTGGTACTCACTAGTGGGAAAGATTTTTCACATTCTAAATAAGTGAACTGATAGATGTTTATCTACATTTGGGATTTTTAGGAACTACAACATCATATGTTATTGATTTTGAAATATGGTTCCCTAGTATCTTTTCCAGACCATCTAAATTAAAACCTCCTCTGGAGGGATTAAGGGTCTACCCTTTGTAGCACACTTCTTGCTTTATTCTTATCTACGATAAACTCCGAGTAATAATGTCTGAGATGAGAAATAGGTATAGATGCCTAAAGCAGTTGGCTAAGTAGTTATTCTTCTTCTCTAAAAGATCTGATGTGCTTTTGTTTCCTTTGAATACAGTTTCTATTGAACTCTATTAAGTAAGAATCTAAATTAGACATACACCATATATACATTAATGTTGTTTGTCTACTCAAGTAAAAAAATCACCTGCTTTCCTAGAACCAAGATAGGAGTTGTTTATAAAATGCTAATGCTGACATTGGAGTTTTCAATTCTTTTCCTCCCCACCCCTGTGATTCCTGAATCTTTATGTCACTCTTGCCAATATGATGAATATATCTAGAAGAGACAGCACAATTATAAAACAATATATGCTGGGCAAATGGATATATCTGGACAGTATTAACATTACCCCAAAAGTACTTGGCTTTTCTAAAATCTTAGCAGTTTAGGTTACTTGTGACTTTTCTAGAGACCACAAATATGAATACCACAGAGGTAACAGAGATAATATATGAAATATAACTGTTTTAGTGATAACTGACAATAGTGGAATCCCTTCAAACAATAACCTTTTTTTAATAGTACAGTAGGCAAATGCCATGTTAAAAGTTAAATGTTTTACATTTAGAAATAGTTTAGGTAGCTCTACTGATGAATGCGCTATTAGTTTTATTACTTATCTTATGGTTTTCAGGGTCCATTTACTTGAATAACAAATATGAGCAGAGTGCACTGATTTTAATAAGCTTATCTGGGCTCCATTGCCATGTGCCAACCATCTGAACTACTTTTTATACTTTATGCTAACCAGAAACTTCAATAAAATAAAAGCATATCATCCTTACTGTTGCTCAAAGTTAATTCATTTAGAAACACATTCTGCCCTTAACTACTTGCATGCCCATCTTGTTGAAGATAATATGATTTGTCTTGGGTAATGAAAATCAGAATATACTAAATAGATATTGAAGAATCTATACATAACTCTGAGTATCAATCTTCATGCTTACATAAACTGAGGAGAATGTTGCTTTCTGTGACCCATATTCTCTTAGTTCTCCAAAAATATATTGCGAAGTATAATATATATGAGTATAAGCTAATATGAAGTATCTGAACAGCAATCACCTCCATTGTTGTGCCATCCACCCTTTTCATAGCCTATCATTTCAATTAATCACTAATAATTGTTTCCAAGATGTCTAGAATGTCTGAAGTGAAATCATGAAAGCAGGATCAGTGGGAGATGGAGCATTGCCAGAGGTGAACACTATTGAGAATTTCGAGAGGTACTAAATTCCTGGAGGGTATTAAAAGGGCAAAGCCTTTTCTCCTACTTCCTACTCCCTTTGAAGCAGTATAGTACTCTTTACAGAATGTATTCATAAAAATGTGGAGTGGAGTGGACATGTAATCATCTTTCCATATAATCCTTTTCTCTCTGTTTATGCATCTTTCTTGACTGGATGACTCAGATCATCTCCACTAAAAAGACCACATCTTGCAGAGGAAACATTGGAAAATGGAAATAATATTAGCCCATATAAGAGCAAAAATATCAACCAAAAAACACATTTTTTAGTTGCCTATGCCTTAGATGGTATACAGATTTTTCATAATGTCCCATCTTGATTATTTTGTGTTGAAGGTACTTAGGTGAAAGATGAAAACAGTAAGCTTTCTCTCCTCTATGAACGGGAGAGGTATCCCCAAATAAAAGATACCCTCTATGTTTTTATCAATGGGTCTGGGTAGTTAGATAATTTAAAATATATCGCAGTTCAAAAAATGGTTAAAATCTATCTTAACCATTCAAGCCATCCCTTGTAATCTAAACCAAGTAGAAAACAACACAAGTAGTAAAGTTTAATACCCATAAGTGAGTAAAGTACTTTTAAAATATATTCCTTTAATTTATTTAGGTGATTTGATTTTGTCATTATTAAGATGATCTCAGGTCAATAAATTTCTACTGGAACATGATGTTTCTTATTTTATTTTACTTTTTAAATATTTATTTTTATATAAATTTCACATCATTGCAATCCCAGGGATTTTACTCCCCGCCAGTAACCCCACCCCATTTCCCTCCTTAGCCTCCTGCCAGAAGTTGTGTGCTTCAGTTTGGTTCTTAGCTTGTTTTGACTTTTCCTCATGGATTTTGTTTATTTTTTCCCTATATGTGGGATATAGGGGAAAAATGAATGATTTTTCATTTAGCTAAGATGATCTCTTTAAATCTCACAATCATCCACAGTTATGTGGAAAAATAAAGTGCAAAGTGCAGGAAGTTTTGGAATCATAGACAATCTCCCACACCTAGAAAGTCACATGGAGGATCTGGCCTTTCCTATCTCCATTCAGCTCCTGAATACTGTGTGGAAGCCCATACTTTCTTTCTCTCCAGGAATGCCCTTCCTCCTGTTCTCTTTTTACCTCTCTTACACAGGGGATTTGGAGTTTGCTAAAATATTTAACTCTTTGTCCCTAGTTTCTACATGCTCTCTACTTGCTAAGAACAACGTAGTTTTAACTTAAAAACAGGTCAGGCTGTCATAGCAATATGAAATTGGGAAAGGATTGTCTCTGCCTTCCTCTTTCTTAGAGACTCGGTGTTCTTAAGGCATTTTTTTCCTTGTGACCTACAGAAAACTGTTCTAATGCACAAAGAAGGAACAGTAAAGACTGTACCAGGTCAGATTGTTCAACAGCCCTTCTCTGAGGTGCTCCCAGCCCTGCCAACTTGCATTGGCTTTCTTTGTCTTCAAATGCTCTCCAGTTCTCCTCATCAGGTATTGATAAACCTGTTTGTTCACTTCAATACAATCCACATATGCTTAATAGTTTGTGAAGTACTGTGTTAGGAAGTACTGTGGGAAGCAAAACTGAAGTATGAGACTACAGTAGAGCTAGTGTAAGGATTATGTGAATGAGGGAGCCCTGATGAACAGAAAATCATGGTAGTTGTCAGTGAAAGATAAGATGTGCTGGGCTGGTGTACAACAAAATGAGAAAAGAGGTCTAAGGTCCGGAGCAGAGAATGAATGAGATGTGTATACGACACTGTGCTTAAGAGATAAGCTGTTCCCTAAGATGCACTGCATCAAAATGATAACTTGTATGAGAATAGGGTGGGAAGGGGAGGTTGCTGCTTACAGAGATGATATTAGAGATCAGGGTGAGTGAAATGTTTAAAGCAGAATGAGCAAAGCTGTTGTTTTGTCTATATTTTCTTTGGAAGAGAGAGTTGCATATACCAATGCTAACAATTTGGAGGCCAAAAATAATCAGGGAGGTTCATGGATACATATATCTTGAATTTGTGACTCCATGTATTACTGATATCATCTATGAAAAAGTGACAGTTGCTGAATGATTGAACTTAGAGGCTCACTGCTATTTGTTTCTCCCATTCAGTGTGAACCATGCACTTAATATTGAAAAATGTATCTTTATTCATCTATTTCTTAAAAAAAAAAAAAAAGCCACACACACACATCTGAGAAGTCCTCATTGTCTATTTTTTTTCCTCTTGCTCTTTCTAGCTAACCCTTGTCATCTCAGTAGGACAAAATATCTCCTTTAACTTTGAAACTTAATACTGACTTTGCTGAATGAACTCAGGATGCAGGAGAGAATTGGTCACAGCATCAGAGGATCCCAGGAGGGTGTACAGTTTGCTTTTGCAAACTCCTATCTCTGCACTCCCAATGTCCCACCTTTCTCTTGAATCATTAGGCAGTAATCATTATCTTAAACATGATCTATTGCTAAAGGCCAAGGTCTGCTAATCAGAATAGATTAAAAAACAATCTAGTTACTTCACTCCTTAACAATCTGCTTTTATGACTTACTCACTTAAGTCATTTTCCTAAGTATGAAGGTCTTCCAAAAAGAAACTAACCATATAGCTTTCTTATTAGATTCCTTTTTAAAGATAAAGCAAAATATTTCTAATGTAGTTTAAACTCATATTTTTTGTAATGAGAATATTTTTAGTTTTAATGTATAAGAAAGAATTAAATTTAGGTAATAGGTGTTACACAGAGGCTTTTTGGCATCTTTCAAGTGGCAATTTTTTGGTAGATAATTTCCTGTTTTTATGTCTTCTATGCCTCCTTGAAAGGCAGAGTCTGTCAAACTTTGGGTCAAAGTTTTGTGAGCTTAGATGAAATATTTTTTATTTTATGATTTTTTCTACCCAGATATTATCCACACTGAAGAGTTGCTATGGAAAGTGAGGTAAAGTTTTTTAATCTGAGACTTTATTATTTAATAATTAATTTCATCAATATTTTCCTTTTCTAACTGTTCAGAATTCTGGAGCCATTATATTTCTTTTATGCAACCAAGATTATTTTTCAAAACCCTCTTATCTATGTTTTTAGTCCATCTTGAGGTAATTTTTGTGTATGGCATATCGATGTCCAATTTCAATTTTTTGATAGTGCTGTATTATAGTTCTTCTAATACCATTTGTTGAAGAGGTTATTCCTCTCCCACTGTATATTCTTAACTTCTTAAAATAAAAGGTAAACTAATAAAACTAGAATAAATCTTAGGTGCCAACCTCTTCAACATCACTAATGGCAATGATTTTATTTTCTGACTCCAAAACCAAAGGGGACAACAGTAAATGAATGCAAGTCAAGTTTAAAAAACTTCTGTGCAGCAAATTAATAGACAAAATGAAAAAGCTACCTAATAAGTGGGAGAAAAATATCTGTAAAATATTCCTGTTAAGGGGTTAATACCCAAAATATATTAAACCTCATATAATTCAATAGAAAATAGCAATCTAATTAAAAAATGGGCAGAGCATTCACATGGGTTACATTTATTCCAGGATGCTTAATTATTTTTGATATGATTGTAAGTGGAATTGTTTTCCTAATCTATCTTTCTGCTAGTTCCTTATTATGTATATAGAAATTCCAACAGATTTTTGTATAATTATGTAGCCTGCCAATTTACTGTACTTGTTTATTATTTCTAATAGCTTTTGTTGACTTTGTATTTATAATAATGTGATCTGGAAATTAGAGAGAGTTTTAATTCTTCTTTCTCAGTCTACATACTTTTAATATCTTTTTCTTTTCTAATTTTTATTTCTAGGACTTCCAATTGTATTTTGTAAAATAGTAGCAACAGTGGACATCCTTGTAAGATCCTAGAGGAAAAGCTTTCAGTTTGAGTATGATGCTGGCTGTTGGTTTTTCATATGTGGCTTTTATTACATTGAAACAAGAATGAGATAGCTCACACCTTTATGTATAGCTACTATTCAAAAGATAATAAATAACAAGTGTTAAGAGAATGTGTGTAGAGAAAAGTAAATCCTTGTACAATATTGGTGGGACTGTCATTTGATGAAGTCATTATGGAAAAAATAATGGATTTTCTCAAATAATTAAAAATAGGTATATCACACAACTCAATCATACCACTTCTGCATATTTAAGGTGGCAAAAACAACAATAATTGAGGAGACATGTACCTCCATGTTTATTGTATTTTTAGTCATAATCAAGACTTGGAAACAACTTAAGAAGCAACTGATACTTAGATAAGGAGATGTGGCATTTACAGAAAATGGAATATATAATATTAAAAAGTAGGTAATTCTTCTATTTACCTCAGCATGAAGGTTTTTCTACAAGTGGCTTAAGCCAAAAGGAGAAAAATAAAGATCATATGATTTCACTTATATGTGGCATATAGAGTAAAAAATAAAGCAGATGAACCAAATAAAACAAAGCATAAATTTTAGACTATAAAACTAATCTAGTTGAATTGGTAAATTAGAATGAAGAGTAATATTGTATGGTAAAAGATAGAAATGGATTTTCAAAAGTGAACTTAATGTAGTAATTATACATGCTGATTTTCAATGATGCACATCTGAAACTTATGCTATGTTAAAACAAAACAACCACAACAAAATATTTCCTCATACACATTACAATGACTATTAACAAAAAGACAAGAAACAACAGTGTTGGTGCATATGTGGAGAAAAGGTTATCCTTGCATACTGTTGATGGGAATGTTAATTGACATTGTTACTATGGAAAAAAGTATGGAAATATCTCAAGCAGTTAAAAATATAAATTCCGTATGATCAAACAATTTCGTTGCATAATTACAGAAAATAAATCACCAATTTGAAGTGATATATATACTCCAGGTTTTTTGTAGTATTGTAACAGTTAAGATATAGAAACAAGCTTAATGTCACGAATATTGATGAAATCAAGCAAATTATCTGATCACATGGTTTCAAATTAGAAACCAAACACAAAATAAAACAGGAAGTCTTTAATAGTTAAAGATTGAACAGCACATCACTGATTATTAATGGACTAATGAGGAAATCAAAGAAGAAATTTGAAATTACCTGGAAACAAACAATAAGAAGCACAGCAACCAGAACATAATAGAACAAAACAGAAGCAATTGTAAAGGAAAATATATAATGATGCAGACCTAAACCAAAATATCAAGATAAAGCTCTTACTTCTCACCTTATGAAACTAGAAAAGAAGATCACACAAATACAAGTAGAAGAAAGAAAATAATAAATGTTAGAGTAGAAATATGTGTAGTAGAAATAAGATTTGTCTGAAGATCAATGAAAACAAAAGCTTTTTTTTTTAATACAGATGACACAAACGTTTAGCAAAGTATAGGGTGTGGTAATTGTGTTATGAAGGAGGACTTTGAGTATGTTGGTCATAGGTAGGGTGGGATGTAGAAGACTGATTCTAAACTGTTGAATCATATTCAGCATTGTAAATCAATGTTAAAAAATACATACTTCCAGTTTTAAGTCATGAATCTAATGTACAGCATGGTGACTATAGTAAATAGTGTTGTATTGCCTATATGAATATTTTTAAAAGACTACATCTTTTATGTCCACCTCAAGAAAAAAAAATAATCTTTAGCTGTGGATAGGAGTGAGTGCTAACTAGAATACATGTATTGCATATCTCTCAAATATTCAATCATTCAATACTAAGTTGTATACCCAAAACTAATATAATCTGCATGTCATTTTCTGGGGTTTTTATTCACAGCATCACCAAGCACTAAATATGACAGTTTACCTCTCTGGACCTATTATAAGTGGGATAATAGTGATTTTAGAACAATAACAGCTCATAGATTGTAAGGTGCTTAAAACTATGATGTATATCATAAATAGATATGCTTATTCTTATCACTAGAACACAAGATTTATGAAAATAGATTTGTCTATTTTATTTTTTGCTTTATTCCTAGTGCCTACATGTGAGGAATAAATTTGTAATTTAGTGGATAATTGGATTATTTGTTAATGGAAGTAAATGTCACTTTTTTTTTATGTGTGTGCACACATATATACACACAAATGCAATTATATTGTCTTGAATGAGCTGAATGGGTTGATTTTCTTTTATGCAACATCCTCTTCTTCTGACTTGAGTATGATCAGATTATCTCTACAAATTCCACAGCTGTTAGTTCATTAACCCACTAAATGTCTAAGTTAATATCAATGTGATATTATTGGCACACCTGCTACTCACGCTACAAATTTTAAAGTACCCCTTTCTGTGTTGTTAATAGACTTGATCATTACCTTTATGAACAGATGGGGGGTGTTTTCCTGGACAGAAAATCACATGATTCCATATATATTCTAAAATTACGCAGTGAAAGTCAATTGAAGCTTAACAGAAGAGTGTACTACAATTTTGATGTTGCCATTTTAAATAATTTTACATTCTTAAGTGAATCTCAAAATAAAAGCCACATAAGAGCTTAACCATTACCTAATTTTACACTCAGAAAAGAATATCTCTATTATTTCAGGACCCTCAGTTTGTAGAAAGTTGTTTTTGTTTTTGGCATGGATAAAAAATGTTCCCAAATTTTGACAAGTTTCAGAATTAACTGGAGATCTTCAAAAAACACAACTGGGTTCCTTCCCCAGCTTCTGATTCACTGGGTCTAAGAATATATTTTAGTAATTTGATAGCAGGTGAGGCTGATAATGTAGGCTGAGAAAAGTCACTTTAAGAATAACCAGGTTAAGCATTAAAGAATGTAGGTTCTGTGTTACTGTGTGTATTCAAGTTGAAGGTCTATGGCAAAGACAAATTCAAAGAGTAAGTCAAAATTTGACAGTATGCAGCAAAAGGGATATCTTCTAATCCTGATTCTGTAATTCTAAGGAATTTCTTAGTCATCTATTTGAATTATTGCCTTTAAGTAGAAACTTATCTGAACATGCACCATTCCTGGAATGATTAGTCATGAATTGTATATCCATGTAAAAGTAGCTACTGTAAAAAATTTAACACCAACATAGCTCCTTAAGACAACAATTTATTTATTCTCACGTAGTTCTGTAAGCCAGAAGTCCAATATCAAGTTCATTATCTGAAGTCTAATATCAAGGTGCAATATCAAGACTCTGGTGTCTATTGGGTAAATCAGTTTCTTATTTAGTCTAACTTTGGTGCTGCTGATACTCTTTAGTTTATGCCTGTAAAACTAGCCAATTTACCTCCTTGATCATATTGTCTGCTTCTGTCTGTGTCATAACATATCCCTACCCCCACTTCTTATAAGGACTTTTCTGATTTCATGCAGGAAACATCTAGTTAATCAGGATAATCTCCCTCTCTCACATTTGCAAAAACACCATTTTTAAATAGCAAAACACATACAGGTTCTAAGTGTTAGAATCAAATATATATGGGAGGGGTCTTTATTTAGTATTTTACAAATGATAAATCCCACAATTTCTTAATTATGATATAAATTTGCTATGTAGAAGAGTTTTACTATGGAAGGAATTCTAAGTTACTGTGTTTTAAAATTTTTGCTGCAATGTAGATAAAAGACAGAGGATTTTCACTCATCAATTTTCCTATGTGTTTGTAGTCATCCATTATAGAGGACAGGGATTAAAACTTTTGTCAAAATGAAATTTTACACAGCATGTAGATAATATTATATATATTTTTCTGACAAGTGTTAAGAAGGTGCTTTATTACATTCCACTCCTCTCTAAGATATGCAGCTATTAATCTCAATAATACTGACCTACTTTCCACTTAAGAGTCGACATAGTCAGCTGCTTTCCTAAGAAAGCAGGCAAATGGCAATTTACATGAGCTAGTTTTAAAAAGTCTAATATATATATATATACACATATATATGAGCAATAATAGTTTATTTTGAGTTCCAATACCCATACTTTAGCAAATGAATTTATTGAATTTAAAAACTATCACGTACCTAGGATATTAGGAACTCAATATATGGTTCCCAAATGATAATTTCTGAAAATTCTACATAATAGATTTTCAAAATAATGTTTATGACATATACTGAAAATTTAAATAATTAACATTAATTTTACTGTATAGCACATGTTTGAAAAGTTTGCAGTTAGCCTTTCTATGCTGGGATTTTAACCTGCTGCTCATTCATTAGCAATTATACTTTGAAATTTTAAATTATTATCCTTTGAAAATGCCAGGTTACAATTTTTAAAATGTCTTTTTGAGACCTCTATAACCAAGCATGTGTATTACTGCTTCTTAAAGCATACAATTTAATTGACTTTTGTGTATCTACCGAGTTGGGCAACTATAACCAAAATATAATTCTATAATATTTTCATCATCCCCAAAGGAAACATTATGCTCATGAATAGTCATTTCCAATCCTCATCTCTACTCTCAGACATGCATTATTTTTTGTCTACTCTGCTCATTTAATGTAAAAAAAAAAATCAGTCACAAAATGGTCTTTTGTGACTGCTTTCTTGATGTTTTTGGCTCATGAACAAGTATGTAATCCTTTTTATGATCAAATAGTATTCCAACATTATATTGCATTTTGCTTACCCATTATTCAGTTGGATATTTTGGTACTTTCTAATCTTGGTTGTATACAACAATGTAAGCTCAAAAAGTGTCAGAAAGTAGAAAATAATAAACTCATTTTGAAAATTGTACTGAGGGACTCTAAGTATATGAAATCTCTGAGAGCAGAAAAATGAAATATCACAGTTACTATCATACTCTTGAGTGATATAATAGCACTGGAATAGTATGTATCAATCATTTTGTTTCCCCTACATACGAGTATACATACCATGTGTCAAGATTTCAGAAATACCAGAGCATAGTCAATGAATTACTGAAGTAACAATTAGTAAAAGTTTATTGACCACCCAACAAAATGATAGTTTGCAAATTGAGAATACTCAGATCAAAGCATGAAATAGGGTACATTGTTATAAAACTGCTCACATAGTGAGAAGGCAGTGTGTGATTATTCTTTACAGATTGACTATAGTATTAAAGTTTTCTAAATGGTAGAGAATTGGGCAGTGGTTAACTCATCTCAACCTTGAGAAAAAGCTTAAGTTTTACGTACAATTTCCAGAGGCATAAACAAGGTCAGGCTAGTTTTGCAAAATAAGCTAAATTAAGCTTTATTTCTATGACTAAACTGGTTTTGTCTGCTCAGGGAATTTTCAAGGCTTGTGTCCCTTTGTTTTTGATTTTAGCACAAATGATAAAATATATATTTTCCTTACATCTCAAAATTGGGGAAATATTATAAAACTTCTGAAGAAACAAAGATCCTTGTTATTCCTATTTCACTTGATCTAACACTTCTCAAAACACTGTATTATCCCTATTATACCTGATATGTAAATTTGATCTCTAAATGTTAATTTAAATGATTTTTGCATTTGTCAGAATGAGTAGCCTAAACGCTAAAGTTGCTACTATATGTTAATATCAGAACTATAAAATCTATCATTGTATTTGTGGACAAAGGATGGTGGAGATCAAAATGGATAATTTATTTTGTGACTCCAGTATTTCAATACTAACAATAGAAATAATCATTTACATTGCCACCAGTGAAATTGTTCTGATTAATCCTTCATGATTGGGAATAAAATTAGCATTTGAACAGAAAAATATAGAAAATTTCTCATAGATGAATACTTTTTAAAAATAAGATTTTAAGTGTTCATAGCAAAATTCAGATAGTACGGAGAATCTCTGCAGACTCCCAAACCTATGCTGGTAGATTCTCTGTTCCAAATAATCCTCCTGAGCAGTGCTTCAGTCATAGTTGATGTGTCTATATTGACACAGTCACTCAAACTCTATAGTTTACCTTGGAGTTCTTTCTTGGTGCTATACAGTATGTGATTTTACACAAATTAATGACACAGATCTATCATGCTACTATCATGCAGAATATTTTCACTGCTCTAAAAATCCTCTGCTTCTTGCTTACTCATCTATCATTCCTCTTCCCACCCTAGCAAACACTTACCTTTTTTACTGTTTCCATAGTTTCACCTTTTTTTAGAATGTGATGTGGTTGGAATCACACAGTACATGTCTTTTTGTAAGATTGGCTTATTTCATTTAGTAATAATGCATCAGTTTTCTCAATTGTCTTTTCATGGCTACAGAGCTTACTTCATTTAACAGTGAATTATGTCCCATTGTCTGGATATTACCTCACTGTAGGGTAAATGAGTTAGCAAGGTTCTCCACACCCTTATAACTATGACTATCATAGCCACTATGACCACAACCTACTGTACTTGCACCCTCCCCATAACTGTACACACCTGAAACCGAAGAACATGGGTCTGTGCACGTGTAAGTGTGTACACCTGGGCCTAAGGGCAGCGCCAGCCTGAGGGGTAGTGAGATCAAGTTGCTGTTTCCCTGCCAGCTGATTTCCTCTATTCACTATTAAAAATCTTGTTAAGATGATGCCTAAAGCACAAAAATTGTCATTCAAGCTCCAGAATTTACGGTGAACCTACCTGATTTGAATGGGTGCAAAATATTCACTTATTGATTGATTTACTGAAGGACGTCTTAATTGCTTTCACATTTTGGCAATTACAAATAAACATGTCATTTTCATGTGCAGGTTTTTGTGTGGATGTATGTTATCAGTTTCTTTAAATTAGTGTAGCATGATAGCTGTGTTTGATGGTAAGCACATGTTTAGGTTGTAAGAAACTACTCAGCTGTTTTCCAAAGTATCTGTAATATCTTGGAAGATTCATAATATCTCTAACATACCTACCAGCAAAGACTGAGAGTTCTTATTGCTCCACGTTCTTGCTACCATTGATGTTTTATAGCATTTTGGATTTTGCCCATTTTAATTGGTGTGTGTTAAATTTCACTATTTATCTTGCATTTTCCTGATAGCATATGATGTGAAGCATCTCTTTATAAGCTTACTTGCCATCTGTGTATCTTCTTCCTTTTCTTCTTCTTCTTCTTCTTCTTCTTCTTCTTCTTCTTCTTCTTCTTCTTCTTCTTCTTCTTCTTCTTCTTCTTCTTCTTCTTCTTCTTCTTCTTCTTCTTCTTCTTCTTCTTCTTCTTCCTCTTCCTCTTCCTCTTCCTCCTCCTCCTCCTCCTCCTCCTCCTCCTCTTCCTCTTCCTCTTCCTCTATTCTTCTTTTTTTAGAGCCTAGGTCTCGCTATGTTGCCCAGGGTAGTCCTGAATCCACAGATTCAGCCTCCCAGGTAGCTGAGATTACAGGCGCGTGCCACCAAGCCCGGCTAATTTTTTTTTTTTATATATTAAGTCTCGTTATCTTGTCAGGGTAGTCTCAAAACCATGAACTCAAGTGATTCCTAGCCTCTGCCTTCCAAATAGCTGGGATTACAGGCTCGCAGGCCACCACGCCAGACCTTAGTCCATTTCTTAACAAGTGTTCAGTTTTTTTTTTTTTTTCTTTTTGTTGAGTTTTACCTTTATTCCTGCATTCTGGATAACAGCCCCTTTATCACTTTTGCAAATATTTTCTCCCTTGTTTTCTATGGTGCAAGCATCCTATTCTGGATACCCATTGTAGCGCAAGCATCAGGTCCATGGTCAATTCTTGATTGCTTTTAGCCGTTAACAGACATACTAGGCAGGACAGGTCAGAGCAAGGACAAGGGTTTCTGGGGAACATGTGAGTCCCCCAAACCTCAGAACTCTTCACGGTCTCCTTTATTCCTCACCTTCCTCCTCCCTAGTGCTCTTCTTACTCAGGCTGACATTGCTCCTTTATCCTCTCCTCCGAGGCCCAGGTGACACATGTACACACCCCGGCCAAGTATGTACAACCATGGGGAGGCTGCAATATCACAGGTGCTGGTCATAGATGCCACTGGAGGAAAAAGCCTGATCAACACATTGACCATAATCTTCTTATTCTTTTCTTTTGATCTTTCTCATACCAGACGTTTTTATTTTTAATGAAGTCTAGCTAATGACTATTTGAGACCCTTTTTGACATATATTTGACAAATACATTCCAAAAGTGCTGGTTTACCAAAATAGTCTTATTTAATACAAAATGTATGTCTTTAATATTTCTGTTTATTTTAAAAAGAGAACCACTTTTCTCTTCAAAATTATATTTTAACATAAAGATTCAATAGAATAATGTCTTTAAAGTCAATAAAGTAATTCACATAACAATAATTGATGTATTTATGTCAATTCTACTTTCATTACCAAAAAAAATATAGCCCCATCTGCTAAGTATATAAGCTGGTTAAAAAAATAGTTACAGGTTCATCAATATCAATTAATTTTATCCAAATGCTATAAAAACTGCATTTATGAAATAAATGCACCATATTTCATAATTAATGTAAATTATAAATGAATCTCTTGAAAGGAAAATGCCTTCACTTTCATTTAAATTTTAAAAACACTGGCTTTATGACAGATAAGAAATCTTAAAGTAAACTTTGGATAAGTCATGATCATATAGGACTCTCTATCTCAACTTCTTTATTGCAAAATCTAGATTTAGAATATGACATTTCTAAATCCCTCCCTGTTGTTAAACTGTATTTTCTATGAAGCTATCATTTCTGTTTTTTGAAAGACAAAAATTATCTCTTGTTTTCTTGAAAGCAAATAATAGATGTTTAATGAAATCTGTTTATTATCCCCCAGGGAATACATGTAGTTTATGTTACATTGATTTACTCATCAGATTTCAACCCATAGAATTGAGATTTTTTGACCACAAGTTGTCACAAAGTGTGAAAATGTAACATGCATTTTTTTATACATTTTGTGTCTTCGATGCATTCTATCAGCTTTTCCCATATCCTGTAGTTATAGATTTCAATCATCTGAATTTTTTAAGTCAATTGGAAACATTAGGTTGATGTGAATTATACACAGAGGATCTGAATGGGGAACTTATTTATTTCATCCATATGGGTTTATTGTAGCTTCAGAAGAAAGTCTACAAAAGAGCACCTCAGTGAGAGAGAAAATGGCATTATTTTTATTTTTACCTCCAATAGGGAAAACTAAAATCCCATCCCAGGGAGTATTCCATCTAACCAGATCGCTCTTATGTTAACAGAATCCAAGCCACGTGGAGCTGCCTTGCACTGCTGAACTTCAAACTACTTATTACTGTGCTCCCCTGGAAATCTAATAGAGTTTGAAATTCAGAATATTCAATATCACCTGACAGGTTTCTCATTTCAAATGGTCAAAACTCCAAAGATATGCAGGAATCTATGACCCCTTTATTCAGGACTGATGATGTTTACTTGGCTGCACAAAGGGGCTTATACTCTGGTTTCCCTTCAGTTGCAGAATCAAACCAAAGCAAGGGCATGCTTCTTTATGAAGCTTTCCCTAAGCTTCCATTATGGCCATTTGTTACAAGGTGACATTGTCTTTAGTATGTGGGGCTTATTAAATTCTTTCCTGAGTGAGTCATATTGGGGTACAGTATCTGAGATAAGCAGACTTCTTCAGGCTGACTTATTTTTCCAATCTAATTCTCTTAGACATTAAGTTATTTGAAAAACTCTGAAAGGATGATAACAGTGTCTTAGTCTCTGGTTTTCATGCATTGACAGAGGCTTTAGAAACAGTTTAAGTCAAACAATTTAAGCAGTTAGCCCTATCACAAAAGGAAACCATGGATATCCACACTTCATAGAAAAGGAAACTATACATAAAGTGGTGGTGAATTTCACAATTTCTGACATTACCCATGAAGCCTGAAACATTAGTCATTTTTTTTTCCAAAGGGAGAAATGACTTTAAGTGGCAATTATTAAAACATATAAATGATTATGTTTAATTGCTAGTTCTAAAACTTATATAAATCACTTTACTCATAATCAAAAGTAGGCATATTCTGAATTTAAAAAAATTGAAATGAAATATAAAGAGAAAAGTATTTCTGATTCAGGAATATATGCATACATAGGTAGCTTTATAAAACTATCAGTCAAGAGAGACTTCATGAATTAATAATAAATGAAAAGCTCAGTTTTTAACTTTTATTTACAATAATGGCAAAGAATTACAGAGTTCCTAATGCAAGACTGCTTAACTATCACACTATTTGATTATAGACCACCATTTATTTTCATTGTAATCCAATAATATAGATTTAATTTTGCTCCACTTCATATAGATAAGGAAAAGAACAGATGGACAGAGACTATCTACTTCACTGCTTAATGTCACAGTATATGAGGGAAACTTAGGCATCAGGGTTTTGTTTAACTTGCTTTATTCTTGCAAGAAGAATTTCAAAAGCAGTTTGGGGGAACTAATATTTGATGAATTTTTAGAAAGTGCTTTTTGTAAATACACATAACTACCTACTTTCAGACCTGTTTGATTAGTAGACAAGCTTTCCTTTGATTAGTGTAAGTCAAATTCATGTCAAGCAATGAATATTATGAGGAAGCAACATCCTAGGAACTGACCAGAGGTAGATAATTGATTTAATAAGACTGGAAAAACAGAACAAAAAGCAAACTACTATCTCTCAGAAAAAAAGTCTAGCTTTAAATAAATTCATTTTCTCCCCAAGTAATTCTGTAATTGCTCAATTAGAATCTAAGGTCCTCTAAATTACCAGAAAGGTCTGTCTTTCCCAGCAGTAAATTAATTTTCCTGTCTTTTACTTTCCTAGCTTTAAAGACAAGAGTGACAAACTTTTTCCATAAAAGGCTAGATAGTCAATCTTCTAAACTTTGTAAATCACATTTCTCTATTACATATTTTCTTATTATATAATATTTAAATGCATATTTATATAGATGCATGTGTGTTGTATACTTCATATGCATACATATATTACATACACATGATACTATGCTACATATATGTGCATATATATACTGATTCTTAATTGGGAACTATCAGAAACAGGTCATAGGCCAGGTTTGGCCTGGGGGTCCTTGTTCACAAGACTTCAGTCATAGAAGATTCTATATGTTATTTTTTTCTTCTGGTAATGATCAAAGTTTGCATTATGCAGTTGATTCTCTTTTTATCTCTATCTTTCTCTCTATTCTCTCTATTCACATATATACATATAAAACATACCTAAAAGAACATATGTCAATATCTGTGTTCATTTAAGACAGATTTTATAATAGGCAGGCTGCCTTTAAGTAGAATAAACACTGAAGAAGAGATTTCAGTGTTGTTAACATTCCAAATCATCTTTAGTTATTTAAACTTTGGCATCCTGAGATGGCCCTTTTCCTGTGCAGCCAGCATGGCATCTCTCAATATGGGATCATGATGAGAAAGTCACACTGAACTTCCATGGCAGATGGCAGCTAGCTCCATCACAGCACTGAACATTTCCTTCATGCTATTGAGTCAATGTTTATGCCCATGTGATACTGGACAAAATCTCAGAGAACTAAAACTGATCCCAGGCAAAACTGAGGGAGGCCCCTGGTGCTCGAACCATTAAAAAGAAAAAAAAAATCCAACGTTGCCTGTTTTGAGATTGTGACACTCACACTCATGTAAATAATCTGATTCTAGTGTGTTCAAAGGCTTTTAATCTGTGAGAAGTTCAACGGACATAGAGAACAATGAGGGAGGATTTCAATAGACATACTTCTGATGAAACACCGAAATCATGGGGTTCTCAGGGGCACTAGTTTAGACAAATAGACAAATTACAAGAGCAGAGTTGACAGAGAACAGATTCAAGCAGCCTCCAGTCAAGAGGTTAGGCAGGGTCCAGAGGACTGGGAGAGTAGATGATTCAAAATGTTCCTGTGCACCACACAAGCGGTATCCACCATGAGGCTGAGATAGTGACTGTCATCGTCTCCAAGGAGAACTTGACCTTGTTGCCTGCCAAAAGTGCAGAAGCCACAAAGGATAGCTCCCACGTACAGCATGTCCATATATTGATCTCTCTATTCCACTCACCTTCATGCTTCCCGGTAGCTATCTCCCCATCTAGGAAGTCAAGGTCTTTGATATATGGCTGTTATAATGCAAGGATACATGACTAAGAGATGGAGGTTTGGTCCACAATGTTCCTCATTTACTGAGATCATAAAGCATAGCCTTCCTTGAACACATGGGCAGAAAAATGAACAGATGAATAAATAAAAATCAGTAGGGTTGTTTTATTCATTACCACTTCTAGATTTATTGCAAGTTGTCCTTTGCATATTTTTGTGCAGACCTTGGTCAAAAGAATAATGAGATGCTGAGTGATAATATTGGAAAAATACTTTTAAACAAAACATGTAGAAATTGGGTTTTGGTGAAGTCAATAATGAGTCTCTTGTAACACTTATGTTGAAAGAATAGAACTGTTCTTGCTGTCCTGGCTGAACTAGGTTCCCAGGTGTGTCTTCCCCCTCATCCTGGGATGAATACATGGGAAAATTCTATGCCAGAAAAGGACATTCCCAGAGAATATTTCACATTGCACATTTATTTCATTTCGACATATTAAATCGAGCTCTTTCATACTGTGTTCTCATCTCAGTCACTATGTTCTTGCATGCACATGCAATTATTTGATGGGTATTTTAAGCTGCTTGAGGGGAGGAATCTTTTTCTTTCCATAAAATCCTTTATTTCTACTACTCACAATATTGCATATGACAATGTATGTCAATGAATATTCATTTTACTTAAGATCATGCAGAGGATGACAATTATGTATAGTATGACAGAAAAATAATGCAAATGGAAACTTGATTGAAGAAATAAGATGTTACCTCTTCACATCTCAAAGAGTATTGACTTTTACAACAAAAATATCATTAAGCATTGTAATCAAATGGCTAAATCAACAGTTCGAAATACACATACAATCTATCTTGTACCTGGAATTTTGCTTTTGATAATGACACTGCCACTACTAATTGATTTTCAGGTGCATTTATTTCTGAAGTCTTAATAACATTCTGGGAAGATTAGCACATAGATCCCATTAGACTCCTAAGTTAAGAATGAGATGATTTTATTTTAATCATACACAACAAACAAACACATGAATGTGAAAAAATATCAAATCTCTAGCTAATTCCTTAGATCTCTTAAGTACTTTTTCTATGTAATTTTATTTGACTAATGACACTATTTGGGATGTGCCTAAAATTCTTTTTTTATTTTATTGTGACAACACAAAACAAATACGGTGGAACAACAACAATAGATACAAATAACTAAAAAATGAGATAAAGTATACAAAATAGCTTTTTAAAGTATAAGCAAGATGGAGAGAAAATAGAGTAGACCTTCAGAGAGGTGAGCCTGGATTTTGGGACCACATTTATCCAGGAGAGAGATGTCAATTAGAAAGAACACAAGACTGTTTTGCAAGGCTCTTATTAGATCAAAATAATGGCATACTGTACATCTACCTATTTTGAATTGTGGTTCTATGGAATCTGATGAATATATTAATTTGTGTAACCAGATGATCATTTGTGTCCTTCCTAAATTTAGAGCATAATTAATAGAATGCTATTATCACTATGGCACAGGTTTTTGCATAAACATAAATTGTACTTTTCGTGGTTAAGCAATTAAGAGCATGATTACATATTTTGTGCTGCATATATAGTATATGTATACACTTTTCTGCAAGAAACTGTCATGCTCTTTTTCCAAATTGCTTATGCAGTTTTGCATTCCCATCTGCAATATATGAGCAATTCAGTTCTTCTGGGTCATCACCATCACTTGGCAGTGTCAATATTTCTTTCTAATTTTAGCTCTTCTAATAGATATGCAGTAGGATCTTATGGTAGCTTCAATTTACAGTTACTGAAAATTAATTTTGTTGAGTGTCATTCTGTGTGTTTATTTATCATTCATAAATTATTGCTGTGTTTTGATGGCAAATTCTTTCTTATCTCATCTACTCATTAAACTGTGTTGTCTGCTTTCTTACTGAGTTCTAATAATTATTTATTCTGGATAAAAGTCCTTTATGAGATACATGACTTGGAAATATTTTCTCCTAGACTACAGGTTGACTTTTCATTGTCTTCATGAGGAAGATATTTTATTGTCTTCACAATATCTTCGGTTCTGCTTTTGCAGAGCAGAAGTAGTTCATTTTGATGAAATCCAATTTAGATATTTTTTTTTTCTTTTGTGATTCATGGGAAAGGCATTGTAGTTTAGAGATTTTTGTGTAGCACATGATAATAAACACTTTCTTCTATAATTTCTACAGAAGCCCTCTGAGACATTTAAGTAAATTCTGTACATGAGGTAAGTTATGGATAACATTCATTTCTATATTTAGATTTGCTTATGTTCCAACTCCATTTGTTGAGCAAGAATATCACCTATCATTGAATTAATTTTACACTTTTGTCAAAAGTACTTGATTCACTCCTATGTGTTTCAATGTCTGCAGTCTGTATTCTGTTCCATTGATTGATGTGACTATCACTTTATGAATATAGTACTTTTCAAAAAGTACAATACTGTTTTCAAAACAGGGACTGTAAGTTTTCTAACTTAACACTTTATCTAGCTTATCTATTTCCTCAGGCATTTCCCATTATTTTAGAATCAGCTTACTGATTTCTATATAAAATCCTGCTGCGATTTTTGTTGCAGCTGATTGTACTTCATTGGTGTTTAATCTACTGATGAGTCAATTAATGAAATTACTCATATCTAATGCTATGTTACTGTTTTCTGTTTCTAGCTTTTCCATTTGCTTCTTCGTTCATGTTTTCTTTTGTAAAATATTCAAATTTGTTCAGAAATATTTGCACCTTTTCCCTGGATCTTTTAGTCTATTAATCACAATTATTTTTAAAGTTACTCTTTGATAATACCAGTTCCACTTTATATCTAAATCTGATTTTATAATTTTCCTTCTTACAATGGTTTACTTTGTTGCCTTTAAATTTTCATCATTTCATAAAATGTTCCCCTTCCACAAACAAGTTAAAAACAAGTGAATCTAGTTTATTTCTTTGAACTCAAATTATTTGAACTTCTTCTGAAATGTTTTTAAATTGATCCTAATTATTTGTTTCTATGTCATTCAGGTCTTACCTAGAAGTTTCCTGAAGAAAAAATTTGCTATGTCAATTCACATTGTTTAATAAGTATCTTATCAAAGAGTTTTGTATTTGTGGTTATCATATTGTTTGAAAAAATAATTTTTCTCCTTAATTATCTTATCAGTTAATCGTAGTTATTAGTCTTCTGTTGTCCAAGAGAATAAAAATGATGTTAAATATTGTCATCTCATTCAGGCTTAAAAAAAAAAAAAAAAGCACAACAACAGAAACGCATTTACCACAATCCTTTAGTTTGGAAATAGTCTGTTTTTCAGACTTCTCATTGTATCCTCTAGAAAAAGGGAGTAGTTATCTACCTGCTGCTTCTTTTAAAGGACACTACTGCTGTTCATGAGAATTACCTCATGAAAGATCCCACATTCTAACGAATTTTGAGGTGAAAAAAAAACTTATAACAAAAAATATGTTATCTACTATATTAACAATGCTTTAAATAGTATCACCAAAATGTTGGAAGATCAATAAATAAGTGAATAAATTAAGCCGACTTTCCCAACCAGAAAATCGTTAAACTGTACCCTATATTCAGCTTTTCATTGTTTTCCCTCACTAAAGTGTACAGATTTCTCTATAAGCAGGTATTTATATAGATTTTTGAATGCTTTTAGTTAGGGTTACTTCTATATATATTATGGCCTTTATTGTTATTATGCGTAATTATGCATGAATTGTTGTTGAATTTATTTTCATTGTGGATGTTAGAAAAATGTTTTCCGCAAATTTTGCGATAGTCCATTTCATACAATAATATTCTAGTTTAAGTTTTTAGTTTTGTTTTTAGAGAAGGAAAATGTCTTTTCATGAGATCAATCATGTTTGTAGCTCTCATATATATGTATATATATATATATATATATATATATATATATAGAGAGAGAGAGAGAGAGAGAGAGAGAGAGAGAGAGAGAGACAGCACATTGGAGGAGGGCTAGTTTCTCCAACGTTTACATGGGAATTAGGAAGAATTCCATGAAGGACAACTTTCCTAACCATAAATACTTCTAAATAATATCATAATTTGTTTTGATAATAAGGAAATACTGAGGCATTATTAAGTTAATGTCACTATCAGAAAAGTGGCAAGTAATGTTATTAAAATCAGGTACCTTTAAACTGTTTTGAAAATAAAATATATGAAGAAAATTTTTCCTTCAGGTGTAACATTGACTATTTTTAGAGTAGTTATTTATCATGTTAAGTAGTATTTTTAATTAAAATACTTTTTTTTCTTTAGGAATTGATGTTTAATTTTGCCAGATCATCTTTTGCAAAGTACTGAGATAATCTTTTCCTTTGATTTAGTGATGTTATGAATACCACAGACTTTAGAATATTAAACTCTCTTTGCATTGAGTGATAAAACCAACGATCACATTTTAATTTTCTTTTAATACATTTGTAGATTAGATTTGTTAGTTTCCCATTAAGACTTTTTTGCATGCATGGCAGAAACTCCCATGCTTTCTTTGTTCTGGAGCTGTGGTTTCTCTGAACAGCAATGTGCTCAGCTAAATGACACAAGATTCAGTCTTTCTTGAATCTTAATGTGATCACCTAACAAGGTTAATCGAGTAAAATGCTCAAATACGTAGTGCAGAGAAATGAATACTACAGAACAGACAAGTTTTAGAATGGGTCTTAACTTTATTAAACTGTAAAGAAAGGGTTATTTTTTTTAATGCTGCTACAAGAAAAAGGAGATTATTTAAACAAAAATAAAAGTTTAATGAAAGTGCTTCTAAGACTGCTTAACTACTGCAGGTAAATGTTTATGCTATTTCATAATTAATAAAACTTAAGAGCATCTTATTTTTCAAATGATCATATCTCATATTAAAAATATAAATATATAAATAAAATAAAAACAAATAAAATATATATAAATATTTTTAAATTGTGGGAAAATGTACACCAATCTCACTCATGACTACAGATGAACATCATCTACTTGGATCAAGTTTAGGTGAAACAGAAGAAAACTTAAAATTATGTCACTTATAAATGTTGGGGCTGGTATGCCACCTGCAAGATCATTGGGCACCCAAATCCTGGTGTTGTATTCTTACATTTTCCTAGTGTGACATTTTCTCTTCAAATCATAGTCTAGAATGAGTACGGGAGTTGCAACCATAATATATAAATTTTAGGATTGAAGATTCAAGGGGTATCTCTCTAGTGAAGTGAGGTCTTTGTAAAAATATTTCTTACAAGACACACCCAATGCTTCCATGTATGAATAAGCATATGTTCATGCATGTATATTACATATATATGCATATATTGTATGTTTAAATGCATGAATAATAGTATGTAGAATATTGATATCCATTTTTTAATCTTAATGTATTTTGTTTTAAAAAAGTATTTTGTAGAATTATCCCTTTGAGAACTAAATATATTTTATATATTGTCTAATATATGATTAATAGTTTGACTGTTCCATGAATAGTGCCAGTTTAATGTCTTTTAAATCTGTCAAGTTGTTTTTAGTCTCAACTTCTGTATTCTTTTAAATTTAATTTTTGCTTTATTGATGTTTCAAAGATCAATGTCTATGATGATTTATCCTTTTATAAGTTATTTTAATTTATAGATGTTCATATATGCAATATATGTGGTAATATTACCACCATCTTAAATTACTTAGTTTCATTTTCATTACCTGTTAACTCCATATTAAAGTGAGTCCCAAATTATTGAGACTCCCAAATTTTGGATTATGTATATTTCTTAACTTAATTGTATTTTGTTTAAATGTATGTGTATTATTTAAGTGTCAAAGATTCTTATGATCTGTAGTAGAAACTGCTTATTTTTAGCTAGTGCCATAACCAGTGAATTTATACTAAATATAAAAGCACCCATGAAAATTTTATTGACAAAATCTTATGCTATTTTTATATTGAGTTTAATTGAATATTTATTTGCAAATCAAATATTTCAAGTAAATTCTCAATGTAACAATAATGAACCTTTAGAAGACTTTTAAATAGAACCTAGCCCTGAATTGAATAACATCTGTGGCACTATATTTTCCCCCACCTTTATGATGTTATGGTTATTTATTTTTGCACTATTAAAATTTAATGTTATATTTAACTACCCATCTCATATTTTAAAATAAAATTATAATATAATATTAAAAATGTTGATAGGAAAATATCAAGAACAAATTTGTTGTACTAAGATAGGTGTTAAGTACAGTTTTCAAGCATTCTGGCATCACTCAAAACTTTCTCAGTGATATTGTTGTTCTGCCTATAAAAGGTGTTTAAGATATAGATGGTAAATAAATGAAAGAGGAAATGATAACTGGGCATGTCTGCAAAAGTGATATTAGTATTTTTCAAACTTAGCATGGTAGATAATATACATTTATAGTATGTATTTTAATCATTAAAATAAGGCTTTCATTTTTAAATCTTCCCTTTTAGATTTGAAATTTATTTAATATGTTGTAGTCAAACTATATCTTTAGCATGCATAACTATTTCAAGAGTATAACTTGCAACTATACATCAGTTTGTCTAGATTCATCTATGAAGAAAAAAATAAATGGTAAATTCTTCTATGAAGAGAATGAACACCTCAAGTATGAGGACCAATGATAAGTACTGAGCACCAAGTATATTTTTTAGGTTCATTATTTAGTGTAAACATATTGATGAATCAAAGTACTGTTGATGAGTTTTTGGTTTGTTTTTTTTTTTTTTTTTACTTTTTGAAGATGATGTTATATGCCTCTTGTAGCAGCAAACATTGACCAAGTTAGTAAGCATTAAGTTATATGAAACTAGAAATGGCTTATCAAATTACTCATAGAAAACTTTCATGTATGAGACATCTTAAATAAAGAAATAAAAAAGAAAGAAAATGGTATTTGAAAATGGTATCATAGCCCCTCTAACAATTATACCCAATTACCTTTTGTACAACAAACAAATCAAGTGAACAGAATGTATCGCTGAAATGAATAAGGAAACCCAAATGTTCATAAGTGTGCTCTAAGGATATACTACTGAACAAATATTATCTGCATAATTTCTCAGGAAAAAGTCCTGATAGTCTTAACTCTGAGACCAATGGCAATATTTGTTTCTCTCTATAAGATGTATTTGTGTAATTTTAAATGTAATTATTTTACATTTTTATGAAGAGATTGATTTATAGTGTCACTGATAAAATGTGGTAAATAGATGATTGTGTCATAAAAATCTCTAAATAAACAGCTCCTCTGTGGTTGTGTTTTTTTGTTTGTTTGTTTTTTTTTTTTTTTGGTTTGTTTGTTTGTCTTTTCCCAGAAACAACACATACACACACACATTCACACATGTAGGTTTGTAAAGAAACCTGGACTAATAGGTCTTTCAGATTGTTTTCTTTCAGTTTTCTGCTTATTCATTTATTTTAAAAAAGTATTTTACACTTGCTATTTTTCCTTAAAGACCAATGAAAAATAATTCAAATAGATCCTTAGTAAAGTAACGCTTCAGCATATTTGGAATTTCAACATATTTCAAAAATTGGGAAAAACAAAATTCAAGCATTTAAACTGGGGATAAACTAAGTATACCAAACTTTCCTATTTTTAATGTGAAACTAGAGTAAATATTTAACAAGATTGTTTTGGCACAGTTGGCCACATCTCTCAAAGCTAAGATCAGATTTGCTTTTGGCCACATCTCTTAAACCTAAAATCAGATTTGCTTTTGGCCACATCTCTCAAACCTAGGATCAGATTTGCTTTTGGGATAAATTCTAGTGGCCCTTCTCCTTCAGGCTGGAGTGGATGGCACAGAAGAACTAAATGGCAAACAAAGCTTCTTTACTCTAAGGTTGTTCATTCAGCAGCTAATGTTATAGTAGCTGGACTTTGGAAGAATAGACATCAAAGTTAAGTTTCAAAACTTGAAGTCTGTTTATTAGTTACTAGTTTAGATGTAGGCAGAGGTAGATTTGACACATTATTAATTCTACCTATGGAATTGAGTGCCTCAAGAAAAGGCAATATCTTGATAAATTTGCTATGGAGTCCAATTTCATAGACACACACAGAGTAAAAGTATATTTATTAGATATATGCAGGAAGCTATCTGAAGAAAGGAAGATTTCCCAATGTCATTGGTACCCGAGATCAATAAGGAACAGTAGTTCTGATAACTACAATAATATTATATATATAATATGTAAAAAAGTGTTACTTGTAAAGAAAATATATAAAAGAAAACATAAAAATGATGGCAATAACTGCCAAAATCACAATTCTTAGAATATTACTAATGCTGGCAGATTAATTTTGTTTTAATTTGTTTGCTTTGAATTTGTTTTGTTACCTAAATTGATTGACATTATAATGTTGAAGTAAAGCTAATAAAATGTAGTATTCTACCTAAATATCCTGTAGTAGATTTTTATGGTAAACATCATATAACTACTTCATATCTTGTTATGTACTATATTGTTTCACTTGAGTCATAGTTTGACACAAAGTAACAAGGAAAACTGGATTTTTTTATATATCACACTTCATTGAAAATATAAAATTCAGTTGTTTATATATTGAAAATGTTTATTTTACAGTTGATTTTGATTGTTCTTAGAAAATCAAGAAATTCCTTTATTGGATGCCATTGTCTTGCATTCTCAGATACATGTTTTAGATGATGTGTATTCTCAGATGAGTTTTCATCTATACACCAATAATTTATACGACTATTTTTTGCTAGTATCTTAACCTTTATAGTTCTCTCAGTAATTACTTCTCAGTCTTTTGGCAAAGATCAAGAGTATAGTTTTCTAAGCACACTTATTTAGTTGCTTATAATCCCTTTTACTGTCGTAGGCATACATCTATAGTATATTCTACTTAAGTAGTTAATTCATTGAATAAATGTTTGATTTTCTACCATATAGATAGAAGGCAAATTGCTTGTTAATGAAACAGTAATAGAAAAATATGTAAGATTTTCAAATTAGAATTTTAAACTGTATTAATTTCAATACAAATCACTGTTCCAATATGTGCAGCAACTGTCACTTGAGAACACTTCTGCTCACCTATCACTGTCAATAGCTCTTTTTATTTATTTACATGTGTCCATAGACACTTGTCTGTTTCTGATTTTCACTTCTCTCAACCATACATTCTATTTTCCTATCAAAATTCATTTTTCTCTCTAGTATTTAGATCTAACATATTTTTGTTTTAGGGAGATAATCACTACATATCAATTTGTGAGCTTTTATTTAAGAAAATAATTCCACATTACCTAAATTTAGATATTTTGTGGAAATGAAAGATAGTCTCACTCAAATTTTGCACTGAAATTTAATGAAACAGAACATTTAATCTTTGTATACTTAATCTATGTATGCCAATTTACAAATTAATAAAGAGATGGGATAGTAACATGGTAGGAAATTCTACCAAGACCTATTGTCAAAATATATTCCAAATATTTGGTTCTTAATGTGTAATGAAAATTATGTCTCCCAAAAGTTGTTGAAGTCTCAGCTTCAGTATTTGTGACTGTGGCCTTATTTGGAAAAGGATCATTGGTGAGGATATTAAGGTAAACCTGAATTCAGTGTGACACAAATCCATTTGACAAAGGAATGGTAGAAAAGCACAGGACACAAGTGATAATGAGGCTTTTACAAACCAAGTTATGACAAAGATTGTCAGGCAAAAAATGCACACATATATACATGCACATACAGATACCTATACACATACCTACATGCATACTCAGAAGCTAGGGGAATTACATGGAACAGCTGTTGACTTATTGATAGATATACAGAAAGATTCTCTCTCTCTCTCTCTCTCTCTATATATATATATAAACTCTATTTCTGCAAAAATGCTTTTATTCTTCACAAAAGTTAGTTAAGTATTTGCTCTCAGTGATAAATTGGCTCACAATGATTTTGAGAATTACTTTTTAATATATAACAGGTCAACAACACCCTTTGTCCTAGCCCAGCTATTTTTTTCTGCAACAAAGAATCAGGTTCATGTTTCAACAAGGAAGTTTAAAAAAAGTGAATTCCAAAAGAACCAAATGTAATGGGAAAATACCCAAGAGAATTATATCCCTGAAACTAAAATATTATGCCTTTTACTGTCCCAGAATAAGTTCTTATATTAATGGATATCCTTATGATTTATACATATATCTTAGTACTCTGGTTTCTAATAATAGGCACAATGAATGAAGTTAAGCATAAAAACTTTAATGAGTCTTTTCCATACCTACCCAGTGAAAGCAAGATGGTCCTTTAGCAGTAAGAATCAGAAACCAAGGCATATCAGAATTCTTTGTTCTCATATTTTATATTTTTTAAATTTAAATTATACTGTAATGGATCAGATTAAACTCCATACATGATGGGTGACAAAGTCTAAGACAACTTCCATTCACAGGTTTTCACAGACTTCGGTTCTGAATCTAAAGTGATTCAGAGTGTTTAAAGAAAAAGCATAAGCTCCATTCCTATGTATGCTCTATGGTAGCTGATGGACTTTAAACCCTGGTTTAATTAGAACAACTATAGTTCTAGAACTCTAGAAGTCTGTTCATGCCTTTGTAGTGTGATCATCCTGTTTGTGACATGCATCAGGCCCTTAATAGGTTCTTTATTGGTTTTAGCAGTGACATGGACACACCATGAAAGTTAGGGCAGGGCAGGGCAGGGACAGAGTTGGTACCAGGGCCAACAGGGCAGGGAGGCAGGTCAGACCCTCAGACCCCCAGCAATCTGCAGATTCTTTCTCAGGGCTTCTCTCTAGCGTTTTTTCATGCTTTCTAATCCCATGATCTCTTACTTTGGGATGACATTGCCCTTTTATCCTTTCATCCCAGGTCCAGGTGAGTCCACTCATGCGCACATGCACTGGGCCAGGTATATACAATCAAGAAGGAAGGAGGCACAAAATCAGATATTGGTCATAGAGAGTAATGTTGAAAAAAAGCTTGCCAACTCATTTACCCTACAACTTATGATTATTAAATATATCTCCTTTCTCAAGATATGGGGAGTACTATGATTGAGAAAATCATTAAGTACTTACTAAAGAAATAGATATCTTGCAGGAGACAATAAATGAGGATTATTCAATAATTGTATGCTAACTTTTACTAAAATGTGAGCAAAAAACAAATGAAATTACATTCATCTAAGAAAATCAGAATGGGAGGCTTCTTTTTTTGAAAATTAACTTTGTTTATCCTAATATATAAAACCTAATAGAATAAAAATGAATAGAAATACTTTCAATTAAGCAACATTTTAAACACTATTATTTTTCTTCTTCTGGAAGCAAAGAAGATCACAAAGAACTCTCACTTGGAATTGAAAGAAAGGTAATAGCAATATTTTGATAATTTAGGGAGTTAATATAATTGGGATCTTTGCTAAATGGTGTCATCTGAGCCACAAGCCAGGAGAAGACTCTATTAGAGAACTAGTAAAGTTTTAAAAACAAATAATCTAAACAGGTTTGTCATGTATGCCTGGAAGTTAGAGTCAGGTCAAATTAAAAATTAACATTTTTGGTATTCAATTTTTCAGATTATGTCTACTAACCTATCTGAAGGCATGAAAAGACAAAATGCCAAACATATTTATTTTTTAATGCCTGACACATAGTAGGAACTCAGTTAATAAATGTTAAATGAAATTTCATAAATATAAATATCAGTCTATGGCATTGCCTTATTATTACTAAGGTGTGTACATAACTCCAATTTGTTTTTCCGTTAGAGTACAACTATCGCTTTGAACATTTTGAAAGTATACAGCTATCATTTAAACTATAATTTGAAATATCATTTCAAAGTCAAGGGCGGGGAGTTCTAGACACCTTGGAGAAACTGTTGAAACTTTGGAAATCTCTAGGGAGGGAAATGAACATGGAAATTCACAATTCACTTAATACAATGTGATTCAAAGAAAGTCTAAAACATGAGAGTCTTTGGGATATAAAGCAAATTTTTTGTGAGGGGTAAGGTAAATGTATAAAAAGTATGATCTTTGAACTAATATTCATTTTGCTATTAATTTTGATTTAGCAAAAAAAGTTCCTATTTGCATGTCTGGTCTTCACTTCTCCACACAGTAAAATATTTCATCAAAAATGTTTTCTAATTGTTGGCTACTGATTTTACTTTATAATTTTCTGTTTACAATGGGAAAAAATACTAGAGGAAATTCAACAAATCAACAAATCAATTTTTATAATCTTAATAATATAAAATAATTTTATCTTAAAACCTGCATTTTCATTACCACATCCTGACATCTCCCAATCTAATAAATGATTCTAACTCATGTGTTTGTCTTTAATGGCTCCATAAAGATTTATCTGAAGGACATATAGACATCAATCAAGCTCATTGCTTGACACTAGTTCCAAAATTTTTCTAGGCATATACTCTCATTAGTAAAACCTTGTAGGAACTCTTAATTATTTCAGATGAGTACATTCTTGGAAATGGGATTAGTGGGCTAAAAGGAACACACCACTTTTAGGGCTTTGATAGAAATGACAATTGTTTTTCTGTCAGAAGGATATGAGAGTGCCTGCTTTCCCGCTGTGTGTAGATTACAGTTTAGACCCGTGTTCAGATCACAATTTCTTTTTTTAATGTTTTCACACAAAGTATTAATATTATATTATTTTTATAGAGATAAGGTTGATTTACAAAACTGTATATGATTTGTGGCTATAGCAGTGACTGTAGCTTTATACCACTTAAGTTGTTTGTTATCACACCACAGTAACAACAAGTCACCACAGTCCACCAAAGTAATGGAGTCATTGCCTCACCTTGACATTTCATCCCATATTCCTTCTGTTTACCTCATGAGGTTCCAGGGTCAGATTTCTAGGATTTGTTTTGGGTTAGTTTTGGTAGTTTCTTTGTTTTTGATTCATTATATTCCACATAAGAGTAAAGTTATCCAACATGTGTTTTTCACATTTTGACTGATTTCACATAGCTTAATCCCCTACAGTTTTATTGTATTGGGGCAAACACAAGAGTTCATTATATTCGATAACTGAGTAGTATTCTATTTTGCATATAAATCACTTCTTCTTAATCCAATCATCTATCCTTGGAGACAGGTTATTTCTATAACTGAGGTATTGTAAACTGTGCTACAATGAACATAAGAGAGCACATATTCTTTCAAATTAGTGTTTTTCATTCTAAGTCAATACCTAGCAATGGAATTGCCAAGTCTTGTGGAAGATAGATTTTTAAAACTTTTAGATTCAGTGGATTTTCAGTCTTTTGGCTAATTTCAAGTGTAAAATTTTGAGACTCATCCACAATGCTTTCCATATAGTTGCAATCAATCTGCAGTCCTACCAGAAGTGCAGGGGATCCTTTTTCTATAACCATGACCACACCTTCTGTTTCTTATCTTTTTGAGATGGATCATTCTCACAAGTGTGAGAATGTATTTAATTGCTGTTTTTATCTTCTTTTTCTTGATAATAAGTAATGATAAGTATTTGTTCATATGCCTGTTAGTCACGTACTTATTTCTTTTATAGAAAAGTGTCTATTTTTTTTATTTGCCTACTTTAAAAAAAAAGTTTTGTTTTAGTAGATGGTATGAGTTTTTTGTGTATCTTGACTATTAGCTCCTTGTGGAATGTATGATGTGCAAATATTTTCTCCCATTTGATGGCCTATCTTTGTTTCAATGATTGGTTCTTTCACTATGCAGAAGCTTTTAAATTTAGTGTAGACCTAATTGTTTATTTTAGCTTTTGTTTCCCTACTGCTCAAATTAAAAATGAAGACATCTCATAAACTATCATCTCTGTGCTTTGCATATGATTTCTTTTATATATTTTGTGGTTTCTGTTCTCATATCCATGACTTTAATACATTTGAATTAATTATTAAGTACTGAATAAGATGGTGGAAAAGCCCAAAGACATTGCACTATATCATAAGATTAAATTTGAAGAGTTTGGTAACAAATAATCCCTATATTTTAGTATTTGTAATATTCATACAATTGTCTATGACAGATAACTTTCAGTGACTTTGAAGTGAGTGTGGTATGGTTACAGACACTTAAAGATTTTGATCCTCTATCCTAAATCAAACAACAAATTAAACAACATTGTAAACCAAAACCAATGTTTCTTCATTAAACTAAAATATTTTTATAATGAATAAATAACAAATTCAGAACTCAAAGAGACTGATTCAACATTTCTCAAAACATTAGAATTGTCTTTCAAGAGGGTATAACACTAAAATAATTATAATATTAACTTAAACTTTCATATTTATTAATACAAATTATATATAAATTTGAAACCTAGTTTAAGATAGTTTATTACTTAGTACAATGAGGTTAATAAAACCACTAAATGGTATTTATTAAACCTGTAAGCAGAGGAATGTAAGCAGATGAAGAAACTGATGCCCAGGGAAATAGTGATAGAATCAAGGTTTTAAGATTCAGCGTTTCCTGCATTGACCTATTTATTTATTTATTTATTTATTTATTTATTTATTTATTTATTTATTTATTTATTTATTTATTTATTTATTTATTTTTTATCATTTCCTAAAACTACCATCTCCATAGTTCAAACTGAATCCCCCGTCGGTGGCATTTTGAATATTATAAGACTGCAGGCAGGTCCTCAAGTGACACTCTCTCATCTAAGTGACAGAAGAAAATCTGATTCCCTGACCTGGCCACAGTCTGTGTGACATTTGCATGATTTCTTCAAGTTCTCCCTGAGCCTCTCTGGGCAGCCTCCCTCATTCCAAAGATGGGTATATTAAGTCCCTTGCCCAGTCTGAGTGAGAATGTGTGTGCAATTTATTGCTTAATATTAAAGTGTTTTGAACTTTCATTTATAAACTTAGTAATATATTTGTAACCAGAGGTAGCTGTAGAAATTCTGTTCCTCTTTTTATCAACTGGTCTATGGCAAAATTGTTTCTATCATACATTCCTATGCATATAGTATGGTTTCCAAGAATCTATTGATGACATTAAGTGAGGACATACTATGATATTTTGGCTCATTATTATTGTATATCAAATACCACAGATTAATTTGTGGGGAGTTATTTAATGCACCTTCTCTGTTAGGCAAATTCTGCCTAACAAAATTATAATTACCAAGAAAATATTCACAACTTATGAGTTCTCCACATTTTCCCCCAACAAATATTCACACATTATTGGTCATCTGTTTATTTTATAAACTCTGACAATTTTTCAAGTTCAGAGTTTAAGCTATCTATGGCTAATAGTTGAGATGAACATCACATATTGTTATGAAAAGAACGCGCAACTTGTAGTCATATATAACCTACAGCTGTCTCCCCATTCCAGATATATTTAGGATTGTTTTTTTGTATAGATTTATAAACTGTCTATGACATGTCACATGTTGTACTGAGAATAGAGACTAGTGCTATGGATGACTAGAAAACATCATGAGTTGCTTTCATTCTGGTTTTACATTTTAAAAGATACAAATCAAAACACATATTAGAAACAAAATTCATGAACTTTTCAGTTCAGATTCTGAATTCCTCATGGAAAATCTCACAATATTCAATGACATTGTCAGTATATATTTGTCTAATATTTTTGAAAAAAATGAAAGAGGCTAAGCAGAGACTTAATTTTGTTAAACTTAATCTCCTTAAGTGAGTGTCTGCTAGTTATTCAGATGTTTGGTCAATTTAATTGTTTTTGGCTGTGATGTTTTTATGCTATCCCTTAAAAGCACCAAGGTTCCATGTAATAGATGTTTTAGGGGCAGAAAAAACAATCCACTTTTTGAATGACCCTTCCTGATCCTATTAGTCCTTTTGTACAAACATTTAGCAATTGATCAGCCCTTGAACAGCATTGATTTACACCTCTGATGCAAATCATAGCCAAGAGATTTAAGAGTTCACAGATGTTTTGTTCGTTGCTGCTTCTTACTAGTGCAACTAAGCAATACTGACCCCCCAGTTCTGACACCATATTCTAAAATATTTCATCATTTCATTTGCATTTATCAAGCAAATACTGTTATTTCTCCTCATTTTTTTCTCATTGTCATGCCTAGTTCTGTTATCAACATCACCCAACATTTTATGTTAAGAACTTGGCTAAGTCATGAGGGTGCAAAGTTCAAGGTCTCATGTTAAGGACTACTATTACAGCACTCGGGGCTATGAGTCTATAGTCTAAACCACTGTATAAAAAAAATATGTATGCCTTTAGACTAGAACATTATTGCTTATGTGTTAAATTGAAATATAACTGATGACTCAGATTTTCACTTGCTAAATCATCCTAGATGTAAGACCCATTATGAGAGTGAGGGATTCAAATGTGACTTCTCTGAACATGAACTCAGTGCCAGCACAGAGTAATCTTGGACAAGAGAAAAGCAGTCAGAGGCTGTTTATAATTACACACACACACACACACACACAATGTACATTTTCAATATCTCTTTTCTTTGTATCTTGAAGCACATATTACCCATCTGTGAAAACAGCAATCAGCACCATCATATTTACAGTAAATTCAAGATAGAATAAGTGCATAACTGGAAAAGTAATGACAAACTCAAAGAACGTATACTGGAAAAGGATCTTCTTTTTATAATGTTTAGCTTGCTCATAGTTACTCTTAGATTATTACTATTGCTTCTATTCAAAAGAATAAAATGAAAGCTACTCATACGAAAGGACATTGGTGAGTTGGTATGCAAATTACTGGGAAATTATCCAAACAATAAAATAGAAGGTAAGTGTTCTCTGAGAAATAGCTTTAATTTTCTGTAGGAAATATTTGCTTTTCTTAGGATAAAATAATAAGCATAAAAACTTTAATCTCTACAGAGATAAGCTTGTGAAAATGAAAGAATAACAAGGTTTTAGAAGTGAAAATTGCCACAATAGTATAATGCTAGTGAATCTAATTTAATTAGGGTACTATTCATGAAAGGGCAGAAATAAAAACTTTTGAAAGTTGTATTGACAGATAAATTATAGGTGCACATTCTTAATGGAATTTCCAAAAGTGAATTGATTGTTAAAGCCATTATCTTATTCCTTGGGGAATTTTTAGGATCAAGACACAGAGCTAGGTATAAAGAATATTTGTACAGTAAAAACAATGTCTCTGGAAAAAGATAGGTAAATATGACTGGTGCCAGTTACTCCTGATGATAAGCTATATATAAATTTCAGAGCCCCAAGATTATAAGAATAAAAATATACCTAAGAATAAAAATATACAGTGATTTTATGAACATTGTGATACTGTGTCTAAAACCCACCAGATATTCATCTCTGAGTGAACAGTAGCTATTATTATAATTAAACTATCATCAATATAATAAAAAGGTGTCACATATAGTCAGCACAAAAAATTTCTTTTTGTGATATTTTTAATTTGCTCCTTTTTTTTCAGTTTCTTCTATGATTAATTTCTCCTGTTGGTAAAGACAATATGACATATTGTTCATTGTCACAATGAATGGCAAGAAAGATAAAATGTATCATTTCCAACAGCATCTGTCCCAATTTTAGATTTGGAACACATTGGCTGAATAAACTTTAACAACAAAATATATGAACTCTTGTATATTTCTCAAATATTCTATTTACCAATTCAAGTAGTATATATGTTAATGACTACTGTAAAACTATTATGCAGAATTTATTTTAAAATTCTAATCATTTTTGACTAGTTAAGTCTTATTTAAGATTGGATATGCTGAGAATTTCATTGTGAGCTTTAACGTGTCATGAAGATTAAGGTTACCAAAAGTGGTCATGGTACTTGACTTACAAACTCCCATTCTTAACTCATCATGTCACTCTCAAATTCTACTCCTCTTTCTAATGATTCAATTGAGAATGGACCTCACACCCCAATTCTGTCAAATAAAATAGTGGCATTTAGGAAAGAAATTCTCACTCCTAAAAAGAGACATAAGGCAGAAAAAGTGGCATATTCAAATTCTGCTATACCCCATTATACTGCCTAAACTTTTGCTGCCAAGAGGGAGCCGAGTCAAGGTCAAAATCTATACACCAAGGTGGATGGACAGAAAGACACAAGCACTTTGTTTCTTGATGATCCCAATATATACAGAATTCCCTGTTTTTGAAACATATCACAAGAGATAAATATCACAAGAGATAACATAGGCAACTACTGTCAGTTCTTTTTCTAAGTTTCAATCTTCTCTGCATCCTTTAGCATAGATCAAAGGTTGTTAAGTCAAGATTGCTTTTTCACATAGCACTCTGCATTGCTTTTTCCATGTAATATCGCAAATAAGGTAAATCGTGTATCAGTTTGTTTGTCTCGCTTGCGAAGTCATAAGAACAGTGACTTCCTTGTCATATTCTATATTGTTTGTCCTGTGATAGCCTTATCCTGAAAAATAGTAGGAACTAATCATGTATGTTGAGTGAATCAAAAAATGAATGCACATAAAAATTAATTATGCTGATTAACTCTAACTCTTGTAAATAAACTAACATTTCTTCATTCCAAAAACACTCCAAATAAATATGCTGCTTATACTTGGATTATGATTTGATACATTCCTTTTGACATCATGCATTATCAAATATGGAACTGTCCCATAAGCAGCATCTTTAAAAGAAAAGAAGGCAATTGGGAAAGACTAGAGTTGGAGGAACTGAGAAGAGACCTGTCAGATATACCAAAAATTATGGTACTCATGAGGTTAATGGCTTTTATTTGACAGTTGTGTTTTGCCTCACTTTAATTGGATATACAATTTTCTTTGCATTTTACAGTTGACAACTCTTCAAGGACAAATACTGAACCCTGTGGGGGAAAGAAAAAAAAAATAACAGATTGCCAGATAGACTAAAAAACAATTTAGCACTCAGCAAGAAAAGAAGTAAGAACCCAACTTGAAACATCCCATGTAGACAATGTTACTACAACACTTCCAGATAAAAATGAAAAAAAGCACCCCTAAACATCTCAATTAGAGAATCAAGAGGAACCAAACCATTTTCCTTGAAGCTCTGCCAAATATTTGACATAAACTTCAATTTTCAGCAACAAGCTTCTAGGCATCAATTAGAAGAGAAATTTTCTTTTAGAAAAATAATCCAGGAAGGATACCGCTTAATGTTTTTCTCATAAAGCTCATTTTGCTTAATTGATCTGAGGGCCTGTCTGTGTACAGACAGTCTTGCCTATTACTTAAGGTACATCCATTTCTTTTTCTTCCTGAGATGTTATCTAAAGACAATTTTATATAGATATATGTATACATGCACTGTGTGTGTTCATTAAGAAATTAGACTCCAGTTAAAGAGTGGATTGAAGATCAGCATACTTCATAAATATTCTTAAATGTATAAAAATTTGCTCAGTTTCTGCAATCTCTTTTATTACTAAGAATTACATTTCATTCCAGAGTATGTATAAGTACTTTCTTTCTCTCTTCAAGCTTCACATGCAAATCTATTTGCATTGGAAAAAAAATGAATTCCCATTGTAAATTCCCCAAATTAACTCTTAAGAATTCATAAGTGCTCAAGCAATTTCTTTCCCATCATGAACGTAAAATACTAGTTTAAGAATTAGAGTCACTTACTTTCCAAGACTGATGTCAACATTTTAGTGACCCCTTCACTCCCCAGCAAACAATTTAGCAAATTTATTTTCTCCATTATTCATAGTTCAGGTTTTTCCAACAATAAAGCAAGCACTTCTGTTATTAAAAAAGTAAGTAAATGAAAATAAAAATAAACAAATAAAAGCTCTAAATTTAAGAGATGTAGGAAAAATAGATGCAAATTCTGAAAAAAAAGCTTATATTATTATGCAGTTTTTCATGACATTATGTAGTTATTTATAACATTAGAATACTCTAAGTGAAATTCAGTTACTGTTTTGCTATTGGAATCAGAAAAAAGAGAAAAATTTATCTGTCACAAGAAGTTTTTTAAAATCAGGCACAAAAGAGGAGGGACATTATATTTTGCAATAGCTAGCCTTTTAAAACCATGTGAGTCCATTTAAGCAGGTAATAAAAAATGGCATTTCTCTGCTTTTAAATAAAAATCACTTCCACAGGCATTTAACATGTGTCTCTTAGATATTTGATCTAAGTTAATAAGGACAGAAGGTGAATAAATCCTTCTACTTCATATGGACTTTGAAGTATTGGCTTGGTTCTCTAAACAACACTGCCTCTTCTCCTTTATCAGGGATAAAGGACTGTTACACAACTTTTCCTTGCCTTTTTTTTTTTCTTCTGCAAAAAGTGAATGATCAGAGTGCCTTCTTTACAGAGCTATTGTGAAGTTTAAGTAAAAACTTAACCATAAAGTATTTGGAATTGCATTTGACACGACAGTAATCATTAAATCATAGCTGCTACTTTTTAAAAATGCATAACTTATCAAGACATGCAGATACATCATTATGTTATAATGTAAAGTATACCACATTAAAATATTTACAGAGATCTAAGAACAACTATTTTCCCCAGAATATTCAAAAAAAATTGAAAAAAAGTTTTCTTTGGCTAAGGGAATCATCTAATTCACTTTCCAGGCAGCTACAACTGTAAGTAAAAGGGAGTGTAATTAATGGTTATGCCAGAGCAATGCCTATACACCAGAACAATGCCTATAAGTCAGAACAATGCCTATAAATCAGAACTTACCTAGGGAAATACTAACTACTTTTACTTGACCTGGACTTTTAAGATTTTCAGGTAGAAAGGGAAAAATAGATGTGTGATTATAAATGCTTGATGGTCATTTTGAGGATCCTGAAATGGATGGGATATTTTATGTACAGTAAGTGATATAGCATGGCTGATATTGGAATTATGGATATTGTAAATTAATAGAACAAAAATTGGGAATGCACCTATGGTCTCAAAAATTGTACTTTATCTTATAGGTAATGAAGAATCATTGAGCTGTTTTAATCATGGGTATGGCATAATCAAATTTGCATTTAGAAAGATAATTCTAGCTGTTTTGCATGTAAGAGAACAATGAAAACCTGAGTAAGGGGAAATTTACGCTGGTGATCTCAGCTGTAAATAATGAGTCCATCAATTAATCCAGAGACTATAAAAATGGAGAGGAGGGGTGGAATTCTGAATCATTTCAAAAATTGATTCGGTAAGATGTACTGTGCAATTTTATGTACAGAATTTAAGAAAAGGGGGAAAAGGAACATAATTTATATTCTAGTTCAAGTGAACGAATGAACAATGAGTGATTCATTAATATGGGGAATATAAAGTAGAGAAGAATGTAATGAGGTGTATACATTAGGTATAATTGTAGTCTTTGAGATGTTGCCAAAGCAACATGATCGTGCATTATAACAATATTTTGTTATTTAAAATAAATATAGGGCCGGGCATGGTGGCTTGTGCCTGTAAGCTTCAGCCTATGAAGTGGCTGAGGCTAGGGATCATGGTTCGAGTCCTGCCTGGGGCTCATAGAGAGACCTAGTTCCAAAAAAATAGCTGGGAGTGGTGGTGCACACCTGTAATCCCAGCTACCTGAGAAGCTGAGGCTGGGGATTACTTGAGTCTGTGGTACCCCGGGCAACATTAGCCTGCAGTTCCGTGGGCAAAAATAGCGAGACCTAGTCTCAAAGAAATAAAAAATAAAATAAATATAGAACTCATGAAATTTATATTTGTCAAGACAAGTTCACACAGGAGACAAAGGGTGCAATATGACCTCAATATTGTTGAATCATTTGTTTATTGCTTGCCTAATGATGTTACATTTCAATAAAAATAGAAAAAAATTACCCCAACTACTGTTAAGAAATACCATCAGGTATAGACATGTACTCCAATTGTTTTTCTTCCTTAAACATAAATTAACAAGGAAATTTGTTAATTTTAATTGAATAGATCTTAACTCATTAAAGGAAATGCTCAAATTTGAGCTGAGCACAATCTGGGAAGAACAGAATTTATTCTTTCCCTTTTCTCTGTCTTAAGGCTATGATGAAAATGACTCCAAACGTTGGCAGGGATACAGCTCTAGAGTTAACCATGCCCTCTCTGAGGGCTCTTCCTTTCATGTAACAGAGACACTATGTCATCTCAGAGGAAGAACAGAGACAAGAACACACAAAATCCCAATCAAAGTGGGCTTTCCTCTCCTAACCATGCAAAAAGGTTGGACTGAGGAAGATATTTTTCTCAAAACCAAAGTTCTTGGCACTCAGCTTTAAATAAAAGTGTCACAGGATATAAATAGTTTCAGGATATGTGATATTATCTGCTCATTAAGGCAGAGACTTCACATTTTTAAATAATAGCTTAAAATAGTTCTATTTTTCTTTCAAATATTTATTTCCCTTTCATTAACTTAATTGATTTTTGAAACTATTAATCTAATTACCATAAACTAGAGAGTGAATTAAAATCATTTAGAAGTATAGCATACCTACAAAGAGAACAGTGTTCATTTTTTGTGATGATGAATTTTGTCCCAGTGAATTTTTTTTAAGCTAGTGGGCATTGTCCATGTGAGAGATCTGCTTTCTTTCCTTCTTGCTAAGCCACTTGCTCTGGTTCTGAGAAGTACAGATGCTAATGCTAACCCCTTGAGAGCAATTTTCTTTCCTACAGATGATAATATTGATGGGCAGGTGGCCCATGTCACTCTTTCCACAATGTTCTTCCTAATGAACCATTTCTGGAGATAGAAACCAGAAATGATTGCCAAATTGCTTGGGAATACATATGTCTATTTAAAAAAAAAAAAATTGGCTACAATATTTTGTTTCTGCTTTTAGTTAGCAATAGCAACCAATGCTCTTTTCCTTCACTTTCCAGAAGACTATGTCCTTCTTTCCAAGACAAAGTCTGGGCACAAGAGCATGTGCATTTGTTACATCCAAGTCATAATAAAATGATGTGGGAAAGTCTAAGCTTGGCAGAGAGAGTTCCAATTGGGACAGAATGTTACTTACCCAAGTCCGATTGATCTGGCCTCCTACCCTACAGCACTTTAATTCGCTTTTAAATTTGGCTACCAGTTAAGAATACCCTTTTGTTCTCTGATCTGCAAGATAGAGTGATTAATGAAAGAAATTCATTAGGTCCCGTCCTGGAAAAGCCTTGGTGAGTCCTTGAAAGCATAAATGAGGTAGAAAAACAAATAGGTGGAAGCTTGTCCCCCTCCTTTTTTCCAGTAGGGAAATTCTAGTTATCATGCGTTTGTAAAAATGAAAAGCTCTTCATATTTGGAAAATGATACTGGTAAGCACAATCAAATTCCACCATCTATTTTTTCCTTTTCCTTTTACAACACTTATGAAGGAAAAAAAATTGGAAAGCTGTTTTTTTCTATGAGATATCTTGGGAAATTGTATTGAAAGTATGAGAAATCTTGGGTTTTTGTAATGTTGAGACTCAAACACCATTTTTTAAAAATTTTTGTGGGTGTTAATGAGTAGCTGAAACTGGCACGTGCAAGTAAATGTTATTCCTGTTTCTTCCACTTCTTTTCATAGCACTGCCTACGGAAGCTAAGTCATAAACACGTGACAATGGTACATGCAACGAGACCAACTCAAACAAACTGGCAGCAGTGCTTGACAAGACAGAAATAGCATGGGTCTGATCACCCTAATATTCAGACAAAATTTCTTCAAAAAACAAGTCTATGGGAAGAAGTAGTTACTGACTTGTGTTGATGGTTACTATTACATTTTCATCCTTCCTAGAATTTACTTTCTATTTATGACTAATTCCCATTTTTTATAAGAAACAAATTGGAAAATCAAGTGTAGTCTGTACAGGGGGCTCCACAATTATCACGAAAATGCTGATTCTGCCTAAGTATTCTTCAGTGTAGATTTAAAAACATATACATCACCTGCATTTTCCCCCAATATCACTGGAATGTTTCCTTAAAACCTAGTGACTGAAAATAATATACATAAATATTTTTTATAATTTGATAGTCCAGAAGTGGGTCTCATTGGGTTAAAATCCAAGTTTTAGCAGAACTTTTATTTCTTTCTCAAGGAAAACACCTTTACTTGCAAGTTCCAGTTTCTAAAACTGTCCATATTCATTGCTTTCTGGGTCCTTCCATCTTCACAGCCAACAATGGCTCACTGAGTCTTTCTCACACTACTTTAAAATTGACTTTCTGCCTCCCTCTTCACCTTTAAATGCACTCATTAGTTGATTATATCGGACCTACTTGGATAATCAGGGCAATATCCCTATTTTAAGGTCAGCTAATTAGCAACCCTAAATATACATGCAACCCCCTTTGCCAGGCAGCATAAGCGATTTAGAATCCGATTTAGGAGAGTCACTGTTCTGCCTAAGGTAACACTCTCACTTTAAACACAGTTACATTAAAAATAGTTTGGGCTGCTCTGTTGAGCTCTTCTGCCATCTATGCCATGTGGTGTGCCCTCTCTCTGTTGAATCATCCCACCCTCTTCACCAATTGTAAAGCACCCATCCTAGTTGCCAAGTGCTTGTAAGCATCAGGCTCACCAAACTGCTTAGGTTCTTTATTGGTTCTAGCAGTTACACAGACACAAAACGTAGGGCAGGGCAGAGAAGGACAAGTTCCAGACTGGGGGAACAGGTGAGATCCCCCAGTTGCCCAGGTATCTTCACTCTTTCTCTGGACTCTCACTCTCTGGTGTTCACCTAGTGCTCTGTGCATGCTCTTTCATGCAGGGTGACTGAGCCCTTAAAATGACTCTCTCCTAGGGTCAGGTGTGCACACTTACACATGTGCACACACCTCTGGGTCAAACAATCATGAGGGTGCAATACCACAGATGCTGGTCACAGAGCTAATGGAGGGAAAAGCCTGACTAACTCACTTGCTCTACATCAAGTTAATTCTATCTCTTCTCAAGTAATGATTGTTCATCTCTACTAGTCTCCACTAATTAAGGTAAGGTAAGCTCCTAAGTGAAGAAGGGATCCATTATGCCATCTAAAGAAAGTACAAATATAAACTGGTCAAGTATAGTCTCTGTTTTGGGGATCTGGTTTTAGAGGTACAGAGGGAGCTCACCAGTTTGTGAATTTAAAGACTACAAAGTTTCAAGGTGACAGTTGCATCATATTTTCTAGCATGCATAACTGAGTTAGGTTAGAAATATTAGTTGGGAAATAAAAGATCCATGCTATATATATATATATATATATATATATATATATATATATATATATATATATATATAT
>PVHY01001579.1:0-61010 GCA_004024945.1 Uropsilus gracilis | reverse complement strand
ATGATTGGAATAGGGTTATGGATTCAGGGGAAAGAAGACCATAGGTAAAATGCTGCTCTCATCACATTCTCTGGAGTGTGCTTACTACCTATATAACTTATTGTTGATGATATTGACCATCATTATACAACTGATCTCTTTACTTTTCTCTGGTGTGAAGTTAGAGGCCAGGGTTCCATAAGGATGGAGTATCTAAAAAATTATTTGGAATTCCTCTGCATCCAATATCTGTCTATTGTCTGATATTTATGCATTCAATCATTTACTTCTAGCAATATGGACCTATGATATTTATTTTATATGCTGAATTACAATTAGATATTTATGCTTGACTTATAATTTTGAATTGTCATTTATATTCAAAAAATTAAAAATGCCTATCACCTGGCTTTTCCATGATACCTGTTGAAAATTTGCTCACAGATATCCTCATGCATCCACAGCTTGCCCTGGGTTGGCTTGTTGTATACAGTTCCTGTTTGGTTTGTTGTTTTATTTGCCTTTTTGTAACAGAAGATATGGCATTTGTGTTAAGCTTACAGAATGCACACCAATAAATAATTGCAATTCATATCACATGCATTGAGGCTATTGATAATTTTCAAATCTAAGATCAGTGTTGATAAGTTGATACAGAGTGCCAATAAGGAGAATGTGACAGATTTAGAGGCCATTATTAGTGACATAAAGAAGCAAGTTAAAACTTAATAAGTCTATGAACTTGCAGGTCTTTGCCTAAAGCAGGTAAAATAGCTTCACCAGCAAGGGAACACATGATCTTCATGGAAGTTAGAAGACTCAAGATGTTCTCATTGCCAGTGGCTTCCAGTCCATTATCCTTTAGCATGATTTGTTAGAAATGCAATTTTTATAGCAATGAAGAACTGAAACTTCTATAAAACTTGCATGTTATAGTACTTATATAATGGAAGAGTACTGGTTAATGCACCTATTAATTTTAATAATGCATTACTATTCCTTTTCATTCATATCTAATACAACATTCAGTCCTAAACAGTGTTTGTCACATGTGTGTCTGATCATCACTATATTTTCATCTTTATCACCAGTGTTCTAATTCAAACTTCCATCAATTTGTCTGGTGGTACTCTGGACATAATCTATTGTGCAACCCACAGCCTTTCTTAACCAATTCCAGGGTAATCTTCCCACTTTAGTTAAAGATTCTTGTTAAAACATGCATAGAAGCAATTCACATTCCTATTTACAACATGAATGAATTTACATTTCTTTTGAGTTTAAGAAAAAAATGCTTTAACCTAGGTAATAATTCCTTTGAGGTTTGTTTCATATGTTTTCTCTTCAGCTCTTTGCAGTATATGTTTTCTCACCCTCTGGTAATGTCAAATTGGCTTTTTTAAAACTCTCTATAATAGTTTATGTTCTTCCGAACTTTTACAATCCATATCACCTTTTAATACCTTTGCATAAGATCATTTCTTTCTCTTCTTCCTTAAGCAATACATTCAATCACTCTTAGATGCCTTTTCTTTTCTTTCTGATGACAGCATGTCACTCTGGCACTGTGGTCCTGTAACACTGAAAATACAAGCAATATGGTTTTCCTTTGTAGCACTAATGGCAGTGGTAATGCTACATCTAACTGGGTATATGATTTGAGGAATACCTTTTATTTTACTAGCTTATAAATTTTATGAACATAGGAAGTTGAAATGCACTTTATTTATCCCTTTATTTATGCCACTTAAAATGGTATGTGACATATAAGTAGTACTTAGCAAATCATTTTTTAATAAATGTGCAAATAAGTAAATCATTTAATTTTCCAAATGAAGAAACAAAGCCTAGAGCAATGAAATGGCAGACAATCAATTTGTTAAGGTAGAGATCACAGCAATTCTCCTGAACTATTCTTCTCTATTTTTCTATCCAATGCTCTTTTGTTATTGAAAAAACAAAAAAGAAAGCAAAGCCAAACCACATAAAATTCAGGTGAAAAACATGCAAAGTTTGTGTAAACTGTTTCTAATGAATATGGCAAAACTTTTCTCAGAACTACAGCTTGACTTATTTATACATTTATATCATCTCTGATTTACATCCTCTCTGAGCCTAAATCTAGTCTTTGTTTATGAAATGATCATTATTGTTTTATAAATGACTTTTAAAAAATAGCTACATAGTTTTATTTTTAATAAAAATAGACACTTAGAGACTTTTTAAAAACAAAAAGTAAAATCTTGCAAATAACCTCTGTCTCCTTTACCCATTTATCACATTACTTACTGCTATGCTAATAAGTCACTCTCACTTTTTATTTGCTTCACCACAAATGAAGAGATCCTAGAAAGTCACATACCTTGTGACATTTATTTTGTTGTCACACTTAATGATTTTACCAATATAGTAATGTAAAATAATTCAACATGGTTTTCATTTGTATTTGATAAACCCAGTAATATGATAGCATTATATGGAACTATATTATAATAGTTATCAGATTTCCATTAAACAGTTATTTCTTTTACTCTAAGATGTCCAGGCCAAAGTTCATTTTTCTCCATTTCAAGAAAAAGCTATTTCACTGAAAATCATGGAAAAGAATAAACAATCTTTCAGACCACCTTATTGTGACAAGCCATTTTTACTATATCAAGTTATTAAAAGGGTATAATTTTAGAAAGGAAATAATGATTACTAATGATCATAATATATTCATTCCACTAAACTTTTTCTTTTAGTTTTTAGGAGCTGATAAATTAATTAGTTTATTTTAATATTTTCATCCAGCAGTAAGTAGGTAGTATTCTACTGGCATAATATATATGATGCTTAAGAGAAAATAGTTGATTCTAAGTGATATGCATTGCATATTTATGTGTGGATGTGTTTCGATCTGTAGTATCTGTTCATGTGTATATATATGCATTCCCAAACCAATGTTAAGGCAACAAAAATCTGACACATAATAACAAGGTATCTATCAGCTTAATCTAAACAGAAATTTGCAAAGATCATTTGTAGCTTCCTTTTGGGGATGCTTAGTAATAACAACTAAAATATTACATCAGAATTATTCAGAACAAATCTAAAAGTACAGTTTTTTGTTGTTGTTGTCTATGAATTTTTAGCAGGTAAATGAGCTCTTCAATTACTGGTGGGAAATTGTTCCAGAGAAGAAATTAATGTACTAGTCCTACTAAGTAAAACTGATGCTCAGGAAGATTAGGCATGTTTACTGTGGGACTTGCAACATTAACTTGTAGATTCATAGTATCAACAGAAGTTCTTTTAAATATTTAAATCTACTTACTAGCTAAAGAGAAGAATGTGTTTTTGAAATGAAATTGTCTTTTGTTTGTTTGAAAACCCAGATAGCATTTATTCTGAAACCATTTCCAGAAAGTCATAAGATTTCAGAAGCGCCATTGGAATCCTGTAATTCCCCAGAGTGTAAATACTTCATAGGAGAGGATGTTGGTCAGTGTGAATTCTAGTAATAGTGTACACTGGATCAAATGTCTGCATTCCCAGCCAGTTACTAAAGTCCACTCTGATTGACAGTCCCAGTGCTGTTTAATTTTTTACCATGGCAATCTTCAAACCGTCCTTCTTTCCTCTCGTTTATTTACATTAATAATGGAATCTTTAGCTGCCATACTCAGAGTGAAATATTCGTCTCAGAAACAGTTTATGAAATCAAATTTCTTTGCAGTGTCAAGTAGAGCTCAAGTCATTGACACATTGTTTTTGTTTTCCCAGATAATATCAAACATGTGTCCCAGATCATGTGTAATAAACCTGCTTAGGAAAAAAAAATCTGACTGTATTTGGTGTACAAATTTTGATATCATCTGCCAGATCCTAAACATTTTGATGTTGGCCAGACTTGTATTTGTGCATAAAAATGATGGGGGGGGGGGGGGGGGGAATACCTCATTCAAGGTACATGGTGGGCGGGAATACCTCATTCAAGGTACATGGTTTCTACCATTTATTACTCTAAGTGAGATTTTGATACTTATAATCAATTGTGTAAGTTGGAAGAGTAGACAATTCCACAAAATAAAAAAAAATTGAGAATTATTATGAGAAATCAAAAGAGCAGCTTATTATCCAATCATCTGAGTATTCTTGTATCACATCTCTAAGTCACCTTATATTTTTTATTTTACTCTTGTGTGCTAGGAGCAAATATTGAAATACAATGGAGTTATTTTATCATTTTCACTATCATGGATAGTGGAAACATCATGGATCTATAAACAAAACAAAAGTTTGTTAGTGTAGTGAAACAGTGAAAATTTAGCTGTTTGATTTTAATCATTAAAGAAAAAGTACATTTTTACATAAAATACCTGAATAATTCTGATACTATAATTCAATTCAGTTATTCAGACAAATGTTCTATAAATGATAGACTTCTCATTTGCATTTAAGACCTAGGGCAAATTTAATTTTCCTTTCAGATGGTATATAATAAAATCTTACTAGTACTATCTTTTTTCAAATCCCTTTAGATAAACAATCTTGGAAACATTTTAAGTTTCCTAAAATTTTTGATGGAGTGGATAAAACCAAACTGAAGAAGTAAAGATCGTCAGCTAATACATATGTTAGTATTAAGTAACCTCAAAAAATTAAATATCAAATGTTGAGTCTGACAGGTAGACATTTATGAGAAATATTGGGAAAATCTGGAGTCACTACTGCTTAGTTTTGGAGAGTTGAAAAAATAAATTGCTTTAAAAAATTCTACCTCAATCATTTTTCACTATACATAATACAGCAAGAGATATGTAAAATGCTACAAGCAAACCCTTGTGCTTTTGAGTAAAGAAAGTATGTTGTCTGGGTCAGAATTAAATGGTTGATGCATTCAAAAAATAAAAGTTCTGCATGTGTACATAGAAAATTTGACATAACTTTTAAGTCAGAGAAATGCAGAATTAATATATAAATAAGCACAAAGTGCTTGCCATCTGCGTACCCTCAGATATAGAGAACTAACTTGATTCACTGATTAATAAAAGTGAGCAATCTTGTGAATACATTTGCATTATCGGTAATCATAATGACATTGGCAAACAGAAAAAGAAACGTGCTAGATTTTATCAAGGCTAGATGGCACATCCAAGACATAAAAACCATTGAGTACTTTTGGTCAGAATTCCTATACCAACCTAAAGCAAAAGAAAATAAATGTTTAATGTACTGACTGCTTTAAAATATATTCAGGTGGTTTTCAGAGAGTCAGACCTTATAAAGGTTGTGAATTGTCTTAATTCTAGAGATTTTTTAGATAATTTTTAAAGATAAGCTAGATGGCTATGCCACCATGATAAAAGATTACTGCTTTCACGCTGATACATTCACTCTGAAAAACCATCTTATTCTGGTCCATCAGAGACACTTGAAACAAGAACTTAGTTACGAAAACCTTGCATCATAGAGTTGTTGGAGAAGGTTCCATGAACTCCTGCTTTGGTAGCTCTTAGAAGGTATCAAATATAGTTTATTTAAGTTCTGATTCAGAGTGAGCTGAAGATTAATTTGTATAGACTGTAACATAAAGATGAATGACTGTGATATGGTGGGTATAAATCATGTGAAAAGAATGAAAAATTTGTCACAAAAATCAGATACAGAATTGAGAAAGATATGTCATAACATGTACCATAATAAGCATTCAGTTATCCTTGCACAAGTTCAAGAAGATTTTAAGTACAAAATAATGTATAAATATGAAAAATACCAATAGGCTATATAATCCTGCCAGTCCAAAGAATTACTTGAAACCAAACACACTGCATAATTACTGGCACAAGTTTTAGATGAACAAGTCAAAAAAGACATAAAACTAAAATCACCTGCTTTAAGGAAAACATATTTTGTATTATTGTTCTTAGCATCATAAATAAAAAAGTGCAAAACAATAACACTGAACTCATTTATTTACTACTGCATCACAGTCTTAAAATCGGTGGACTCTTCTTTGACATTTCTACCATCTTTTAAAACTGCTGAGTCGTTAGGTCTCTTGAAAATATTTTTAACTAACATGAACATAAAATATTCTCTTATGATTTAATGTGGCAAGTTAATGTGTATAATTTACCAACAATTATATTTTATTAGTCATTTCACCATAAAAATACCTTCAAATTGAATAAAGTGTAGCTCTTAGTACAATGATTCTCTTGTTCAGTTAAATTAAATATAATTTCCACTTTGTGGTAGTAAGTATATTATAGAATAAAATCAATGGTGAATTTTAAAATAATGCATTCCAGGAGCATCAGTGTTGGAACACTTTGATACCAAAATAGATTTTCACATGTGTGATATAGTGCACATTACTGAATAGTTTAACTATACAATATTGACATAATAACAAAAGAGGTGAATATGTTGGAAAACTTTCAATTATTTTACCTTTCTGCATTGCCTTGAAGGTGAATTGTATATTATGGTAACACCATCATTTGTACATTGTTGAATAATTCAACCCATTTGTAAGGCAACAACTATAAATTTAAAGGTTGAATGTAAAATGAAGATCATTTTCATAACCTGGTATTTCCTTGTGATTTTGCTTATAAGTATCAGTCTACATATTATATTCAATTTAGAAAGAGCTCAGAACATAGAAGGTTTTGGAATTTGTTGTTCTCCATGCAAAACCACAGAATTCAATAAATAGTCCTGGGATATTACTAATAATAGGATTAAAATATATATTCTACTTGTCTTAAGAATAAATACATCCATAAAAGACATGAGTTTAAATGAGAAGTGAAATAACAGCATCAAGACACTTGGTAAGACACCTTTAAGACAGTTAATAAGAAGCATTTGGTCCTGAAGTTAAGGAAGAAAGAAACATAACTAATCATCTCTATTCATGCTTATGAGAGTCATGGAAAGTGTATTAATGGAAAAGAAAGAACTAACATTTAATTTGAATAATTTATTCTCTTCTATTTTCCTCTCTCATGTAATCTATGGTCTCCATAAAATATGTAAAGTAGTTCTAGGAAATAATTGGCAAAACAAGACAATTCTTTAGATGTAGGGACCAGGAGAAAGGACTGAAAGAGCACAATGACCTTTTGATTAGGAGAATAGGTACAGCTAGATATGTGGAGGAGACAATGAAGTCATCAATCATAAATATAGAAATTTAAGGGAAAAGTGTGAATTTGTTATTAGTGAGGTAACACTAATTGCAATAGGTTTCAGAATAGAAATACAAGCTAAATATACACTTGCAGATCACACACAAATAAAAAATTGAGCTCCGGTTTTTGGATAACTTTTCTAAAGAAGGGACTATAAAAGGGAAGATAAAACAACCCTTCAGTCAGTTATCTCTGTAAGGTAAGTGAGTTGAAACCAGTTTTTTTTTTTTCCTTATATGAGGTTAATAGAAAAGGTTTGAAAAAGTTATATGAAATATGAGCAGGAGAAACTGAAAGATGATTGGGAGTTTCAAATGCAGTTGAAGAGAGTAAGAATACGGTGGGGATATGCCTGGCTTCACAAATTTCTTGAGCAGCACAGAGCAGCCTGGGTGTGGGTGAGCACACAAAAAACAAGCATGATCGAGGCCTGCCACTATTAAAATTTTACTAAAACGGAAATGGAAATCATTAAAATCACTATTAGAGGTAAAGCATTTTGTAAAAGGAATAAACAACAAAGTTGTTTTTTGAGTAGTTCACAGATTTGAGTAGTTGACTGCATTTGAGTAGTTCACAGATTATGGGTCTTTCACTTACTTGTTAATTAAAATTAACTTTTTGATCACTCATAATACACTAAACAGTGTGATGAATGCTCTTCAGCAAGTCTTCTACTAGTTCCATGGAAGTGATCAGTATCCCAAAAAGTCATACCAGTCTTTCTCCTTTCCATTTCCTATGTGGATTTAATTGGATATAAAACATGTAAAAGTAGATTTTTTCAGTTTATGGTGAGGTGGATGGCATGAAATATGTAATATTAGTTTTCTTGGTTAGAGGTCTTTTTGCTAAATATAGGCACACATTTCTGAGCTGAAAGAATTTTCTAATTTTTAGAAGTAATTTCATTCATACATCTGGAATTGGTGTTGTCTTACAATGCCTGAGGGGGAAAACTAGGAAGTATTTTTGTTGTTCTTGTTTTTCCCCTGACAGACTATTTCGCTTTTATTGGCTTCATGATTTGGGGAATATTGGATAACAAGGCAAAACTCAAAGGGGTGAACTTTATTACTCTCATTTATTTTGCTCTAGGGTCAAAGAGAGTTGAAACATCTATCTCTGTAGTGTATCCCCTACCCGCATTGCTACCATGTATACTGTCTTATGGTTACATGTAGGAACATTCACACTTCTAAGAAAATATATATATATATTTAATACCATGTTACTAAACGATTGAACCAAACTTTTGTATTTAGTATAGACAACAGTAGAAAATAGACTGATTTAATGTAAAGTAACTAGAAATTGCAAAATCCTCTGAAAATAGTAATTAATTTTTCTTAATCTGTCTAAAAATTAAAATCATTCTTGATAATTTCTCATGCAAAAAATCAGCTTTAGAACTTGAGCAGTTGAAAACAGATGAGGGAACTAGTATTAGGAAAAATAAATCATTCCATAATTGCTGGCAAAATGTAACTGGAATCCAAATCCTCATTTTCCCAAAATAAGTTCCTTTGTATATGGCCCCCAAAGTGGTGATAATTCTAAGAAGCAATTGCAATAAAATACATTGTTATTTTGAAAACACATTGTTATTTTAACAACAAATGTAAACAATAAAGAAAAGATTCAGTTATAATAATCTTACCTAAATTCAAATCATTATTCAATCTTATTCGATTTTTATTTTTAGTAAATGCAGAATTCTTAGTGTTCCAAAAGTCCATCAATTTGACATATTTTGTTCACACTTTTATATGATGCCCAACTAGTTGAGTTTTATTTTGCATATTCTAGAACGTTATCAAAATCAGTTTGAGGTACAAGAGATACTAAGAGAACTCACTTACATTATGACCAAAGAAATGTCATGAAAATTTTTATTAAATTTAAGAATATTTCTAATCTTCAATATTAATAAAGGCAAAATACCTATCCCACATCAATAATTCATATCAGAAATGGAAAGGTTTTAGAGTTTATTAAGCTACTTCCTGTTTTTAGAGTTAAGAAAATTGAACAGAGTTTAAGTTATTGCTTAGACCACCAAGTAGAGAGGTACTTCATCAGAATCCATTCCAAATCTTAGAAATCCCCCACTATTTTTTCTACATATATGAAAAGATTTAAACACCTCATTTTCTATAATCACCAAGTTAATCACATATTTCTCTTCTATGGTGAAAGAAAATAAGCCCTTACTATTTTCCTTCAATATTGCAAACACTACTATAACATTTTGCTTATAATTATTATTATGTTTTAATTCTTAAAGGAGTTTCTTAAATCCTTTTAGTCCTTGAAGTCATGGTAACAGAAACTCAGATAACTAAACCAAATGATATAGATAATGAAGTGGCAAAAGATACACTTATTTTTCTTAAAAGCCCCTCTTTTTTCTTAAAAGTCCATTCTTGCTTTTTCCTATGAATTAGCTTTTCATATAACCTCCTTGGTCTTCTCAGGTTTCATTATTAATTATACAATATTTCCTGGCTTCAGTTATTTTCCGTCATAAGCATTCACGTCTATTTGTCAAATATATGACTCCTTTATCAATTTGTCATGAGGGTCAGATATAACTTTGCATTTATATTATTTATTCCCAGTGGAATATTTTGTTCTCTCTACTTCCCCATGGTATCACTATCTCCTTACTGGAAGAGTGCTTAGATTTTACTGCTTTATTTTTTGAAAAACCTCTTTAAGAGCGACACGGTGCTGACACTGAGTTGTTAAAATGAAATCTCATGCTTATCAATGTATGGGAATTAAACCGGAAACCAAGGAATTTGTTTCGGTCAGTAAATAACAAAGTTTTCACTGACCTGAACCAGTAATCATCCCCTAAGGAAAATAAACTGACTTTTCTTTTATAATAGTTCTATATTATGGAACATTTTACATGCTCTTCCATAGTATTTTATTTAGGGAACCTCCTCAAATATTATGCTTCATATAAATATGTTCATATTCATTTAACAGATGAGTTAACCAACGCAAGGAAATTAGATGCATGTTTGGGGCCAAAACAAGTTGAAAATATGTGAAAAAAAGTACAAAGCCTTCAGATTCTTTTGACTGTTATTAAATCAACAATCTAAAGAGAGATTAGTAAAGATACACATGTAAGCCTGAGGTGATAATTTCAGATCAATTAAAGTCATGCCTAATCCTACACAGCTACATGCTTTCAAAGTCATTACTGACAAACACTAAAAATAAAGCATTTCAAAGATATGATGTCATCCAGTGTACTCTGGCATATTGGTTTGCCTTCCCTTTGTAGTAAATCCATGAAAAGACATTGCCAGTAATCAATTTTAAGATGTTAACTAAAGACTTAGATTCATTTAAATAGTCTGCCATAATTTCTTCTTTTCTGATGATCATAATCTTTCATTCTTTAATTTCCCTCTGTCTCTCTGTCAGTCTCTGTCTCCCTCTCTCCTTTATCTCTAGCTTGATAATCAAATAGCATCCGTTTCTTATCATCAGTGATTTGACACTTTGCCTTGAGATAAATAGAATTCTCACGCTGAAAGTACTGTTTATGACTATGAGCAACAAAATACAGAATAGCAGATCTGAGATTGATTGACAATCATAATAACAACTATTATTTCCCAAAGCTGTTTTCTGCTGCTTAAAGGGGTAGTATCTATTATGGAAAATATATGACATTCTTTATAGTATGGAGTCACTGGAAAAATAAAACTTTTTATTCTTATGGTGGCTGCTGCATATATTGCCTTTTCTTTACAATAAAATCATTTTTTTTGTTTAAAGGGTTATATGAATACATTTTAGGTGTAGCATTTGAATCCATGTGTAGCTAAATCTTCCTTACAGAAGGAAAATAAGTTATTCATCTTCACTCCCATTCCCAGAAAAAAATCAGGATTTTTTTTCTACCTCACTTTCCTAGTAGAAACATCTATTTATGTTCTCTCCACCTCATCAGATCAGATATACTATTCAGATTAGAATAATCTCTTTTAAACTTCACTTTGCTCATAGTTCCCTGTTATGAATGTTTACTTCCAAACAATAGGTGAGAAGTAAAATATAAGTCTATGAATTTGGTTTTCAACAGAGTAATATACACTGCTAAGGTAAAGAACTTTCAAAAATCTTAATTACTTTCACAACAAACATGGGACACTAGTTTAAAAGGTAAATAAAACTGGAACAGCCACTCTACCTTTATGAAATGCATAAGTCACTTTTTTAGAATGGGTAATTGTAAAGATTGGCTCTTACAGAGATAGACAAAGTTATCAGCTATTTGTGTAAAGACAAATGGATGGTTTCTTTCCTGCATTTTCTGTTCTTGGGGAATACAATCTTTCCTGCTTGCAATCCTCATACAGAATTCTAGGTTTTGAATAAAAGTGTGCTGTAGTTCTGCAGTAATCACTGACTCAGGGTGTCTCTGCAGTAATCACTGATGGTGCCTCTGGCGATTTTGCCTTAACGATAAAGAAAAAGATACTTTCAACTGAAAGCACACAGACACGAAGAATTTTGGAATACTTATCTATGAGAAGCCAATACTAGTGGACAAAGAAAGGCGCTTGCCTGAAACAAGAAAAAAAAGGAAAAAAAAAAGACAAGAAAACATTTACTGGCTCTTTGAACAACAAGACTCAATTGTGTCTGAATCCATTTCCTTAGTTGAAAAAATTTCCATATATTTTAATAGACCGTTTGGAGTGTTTGTGATTCATAACTCTACAACCAAATAATTTTACTATTATACACACACTTGGGGTAATTTTATTCAATGTAATCTAAGCCAAGAAGAATTTCTTGAAGTGGCTTGAAACAATATGAATTTAGAATAAATGATATGTGATTTACTGTCTATAAAGCAATGTAAGTACATATTTTCCTCAAATAAAGATATAAATATCCATTCAAATATGTTATTTTACTTATTTCTATTGCAGTTTTTGCATTTTGTTTTTTAATTACATATTTTCTATAATTTTTGTTTAGTTATTTAAATAACTAGTCAAATGTCTTCAATCTTATGTCTAAATTATATTTTAAATGTAAAAATGTGTTCAATCAATATCTCTTCAAAAATATTATCTGCCATCATGTCCAGTTCCATCCCATCAAGCAAGTGGATGCCTATTATATATATTTATTTGTAGATTTCCATTTTTTCTATGTCTAAGTAAATATATAATTTCCCTGATCCCATAGCTTTTTTTTTCTGCAGCAGTTAGCACAAAAATATAGTGATCTGATGGAATAAAGTAGTATATAATAATGGTGATTTTTAATGATGTGCACCTAGTACTGTTTCAATAAAATGGTACATTAAAAATAAATAAATGAATAAACAAACAAACAAGCAATAAAATATAGATTGGTTAACTCCCATTTTACATATATATATAATATAAAATATGATATAATTGTAGATTCACATATTTATTTACCTAATTGTCAACTGTATGCTGATATATAGCAAACATTCCCAAACAAACTTGCCTGAAATTGAGTTCTTGGTCTACTCCCCAAATCCACTCTATCTCTAGTTTCTTCATCTTAGTCCCTGGCAATTTCATTCTGCATGTTTAGGCAAGTGATGTCATCTTAGCCTTTTCTTCTCTCAAACTTCAATTCCAACAATGAATCCCATTCAGTCTATTTCAAAATCAAGATATAAATAAACTGCAGTGCTTTGTCTCAGTTTACCAATCCACATTAGGTTAAAGCCACCATCATCTCTGTCCTGAATTATTGCATCAACATTTGATTTGTTCTCAACTTCCTTGAAACTTACTCCAAATATAATTTTCTTTACTGTTAACCTGCAAGATCTTAAGTGAAATGTATATCCTATTATTTATATGACCACATCTTTCTAATACCTTTGTTCTAACTGCTTCAATGCATGGATATCTTTTTGTTTTTCCAATGTGCAGGGAATCATTTGCTTTAAAGACCCTTTGAAATGTTTTATTTGTCTGGAATACTCTTGATCCAAATACTCACAGAATAAGTTCATATCCTTTCCCAATGTTACATTTTCAGTGAAGTCTATCTTGGCCACGTTAGGTAAAATATTAACCATCCACCTGATATTTCATGACCTCCCTCTCAACCCTTTTATTAGAAAGCATTTATTATCTTATTATAAACTTGCTTATCTTTTCCTTTCTAAATTCTTCACCTAAAACATAAAAGGTATGATAACATGAGTCTTTGTTCACTTCAGTATTGATTACTATATATACAGTGCATATATATGTGTGCGTGTGTGGATGTACATATGTGAGTAATGTGTTAGATGCTAAAAAGTAAATATTCTTTTGAATGGTTACATTTAATGAATGAATAACTTTGATTTTTTAAAACAAGAATATACACATAAAGTCCGAATTTCATTTAGAGTATTTTATTGTAAGGCTTTTCATTTTCTTAGATGGTCTTCTACTAGATGGTATTTATTTTTTTTTCAAAATAATATTACACTATAAAAGCTTCAAAATGACTTGCATAAAAATGTGTGGTTGTTTGCATGTTTTTTTCATTATTCTTGATATCATTATCAACTTTGATTCATGTGATCCCAAATAAATTAAATCTTTTTAGCATTACTATTATCTGTGCTTTATACATCTGGTAGAACTTTCATATCAAAATACAGTATCTGATGATTCAGAGAATGGATCTTCAACAAATTTCAGTAATTCTGGAGAAATAGTTTTTATTGCATTTTTAGCTATTCTGTAGTTAATTAAATAAAATTAATATTCCTAGACAAACAATTGGGACCAAATTGCAAATGAATTTTTATAGCACCAAGCACAGTAATTTATTATTGGCTAGTCATTAAGTTTTCTCTACGCATATAGTTTTTTTGTACAAAGATTTATATATGTATTCTTTTCTGATTTAAATTGGCTCATTTTGTCCATTCTTTTATCTGCTTGCTTTTATGCTGTCATTCTCATTAAATTGTTTCAATACTGTTAATCTTTTACTTTTTTTGTTTTTTTATTTAAAAATTTCTAAATATTTTTACCATTTATAAACAATCTAATCTCATTTTCTAATTGATGATGCATTGGTTGAAAGCAATTTGCATTGGTTGAAGGCATGTTCCTCCATGTGTTGTTTTAGGGAGATTTTATAAATTCTTAAATTTAGCATTTTTATTTTATTATCTTTATTTACTAAGTATTCTATGGTGTCATTTTTATTTGGTTCTATGATCCAGGACTGTTGTGTATATGTGTGTTTGAAATAGCTTAACATTTAAAGAAAGCATAAATTTTAGTTGCTGGTTGTGTTACTATTTTCAATTTATTGACCTCTGGGTACTGTGTATTATCATTATTATCGAATTTTGATAGATATGGAAACTTTTTCTTTGGACTAAAAATAATAAATTGTTATCAACTTACTGTGAAAAGAGTATCATCTAGTAAATGTTGCTGTCATTCACAGAAGTTACACCTGTCATTGACTGGGCACTGGTTGTGTCCTCTACCTGATCCAAAGAGCATGTTCTGTGAGTGCAATGGCAAATAGTGGTGCATATTGACGGTGTCCCCCCAGAACAACATGTGACAACAGCCACATTGGATATGCCTAAGAAACTCCATTAAACCTCGAACAATAACGGTACCACACTCATCCAGGCTGCTGCAAAACCCACACACAATCTGATTGTATTTATTATCACATTATTATTTCCCTTCATTTTATTTCATTTTCACTTTCCCCACAATAGTATCAGAATTCTATTTATTAATTTGCTTTAGAATTTTGCTTAGTATTTTAATTCCTACAGGCTTAGGTACAATATTTGTACAGGAAAAAATTTAATATGAAGTTGTTCTTCCAGGTGATTTTAACGTAATTTTTATTTGCATATTCAATGTCAGATTAAATCTGTTTTATAAATATTACTGATTTTTAAGCTTCATGCTTACTTTGGTTTTTTATATCTAGCTTTTTTATTTTAAAAAGGTTTGCGCTTTAGTTATATTCATTATTTTTATAACTGAATTTTAAAAACTTTAGTCATTTATTAATTCAACTTCATGCAAATTTATAATATCATCATGTTTCCTCTATTGTTTTCACTTCTACCACTTATCTACATCTGGTTTTAGTAAAAGACATTATTTTTGTTGTTTAACTTTGCAGTGCACAGAGTATTTTTAATGATATTTAATTTACCTCTTTGGACAGGGTTATCAAAGAACTTATTCTGTTTCCCATATTTATTCTTTCACAATTTTAATTTAATAATTTCAACACTATGAGGCATATCGCTTTTCTTCTTTTCTGTCATCCCATATGTGAAATATATCTTATATTTCTTTTCACAGATAAAATTTCTCACAAAATTATCTTTTATCTCAGGAGGGAAATTGTCCCCTGAGATTTCCCATAGTTAATTTGTAGTTTTCATAAGAAGTATTCATAGGGAAAAACTATCAGTCTTCTTGTAAGCTCAGGCTTGCAGTTGAAGAATATTTTTTGTGTATATAAAATTCATACCTCCACTTTCTTCCTTCATGTCTTGTAACTTTATTCCCATATCAGCTGATTAAAAAATGTTGAAGAATTCTGTGACCAACCTTACTCTTATTTCTTTATAACAGACTCTATCTTTTGATTTTATTTCCCAAATAATCCTTTGCCTTAGCATTTAGAATGTATACATTTAGGGCCTCAATACTTCAACAGAGATAATTCTGGATCAAGTTTCCTTATTCCACAATAATGCACACATTTTTAATATAAAAAGTTAAGGCTGTTTGTATATCAGGAATTTTTTCCTGAATCATAATATAATTTATTGTATCTCTTATTTTTTGGTGAGGGGGAGGGGTTTGTGGAGATAAATCCACATGTAACCTAAGAGACCTCTTATGGGATAGACTTTTGAATTTACTTTTTTCTTTATGTAAGTCCAATTCTTTTAAAATTAATTTTAGTATTTTTAATTATTTATATGTACTATGTTCTTCACTAAGTTTTCTATATTAAAGGTTTTCCATGTCTGTAGTTCTATACTAAGACTGAAGATTCTACCTCCTTTTATGCATTTACCTTTCTGTTTCTTGAGTTCTTGCTTTATAGTTGTAATCAAAATCTCACTAAGAAATAGATGATCTTCTTAAATGAGACAATACATACAAGGAGAGTCCAAGAGAAGTTTTATTACAGCAAGTGAACTGTGATAGTGAAACGTGTAAAACATGCAGTTGTAGAAGAAATATTTTCCCAGTTCAGCCCAATGGGAGGGAAAATTCCTGGAACAAGGAGAAAACAGCAGTGATTGAAAGATGTGATTGCTTAGCAGGACTTATAACCTCTACTGAAGGAATATAACAGTAATTAATGTGTACTTGTATCTACAGATATCTTGCTTCTCTAAAACTGGGTAAAGATTTTTATGTTCTCACATTCATACAACAACTAACTATATACATGTTATGTCTAAGTATTGGTATTACAACAACAGTGCAACAATTGCTAAACAATATTATGTGCTGTCCAGTTGGAAAAATTGATAGATCAAAAACAGGACTTAAAGTGAGATGAGTATAAAAAATAAAAAAACAGTTCATTATTCAAAAATCATTTTGTTATGCCGCAATAATGGTATATAAAAAACTGTCCTGAAACACACAAATGGTATATTAAATCAATAATATGTTACTGGCATATCTGTACTTTGACTGAGGCTAGCTCACAACAACTGGACCCTCTGTGATTGCATTCCTAAGTAGACTTGTCATTGTACCTTGGGATTAACATGGTGGGAGAGGCATCTCAGTTTATACAGAGTAGGTGTGGCCAGGGAACTGGCTCTGTTTAACAAGTCATCTTCTTCTTAGTGTGAAGAAATAGGAAATATACCAGGGCTTTGTTTTCTGGTAATGGCAGAGGCACATGGTGCAAATAGATACATAAAATTCTTGAAGAATAGACTCATGAATTGCATATGGTCATTCAGTCTAATCTATAAATCAAAAGTTGATAAGAAATACCTCTGAATATAGTCAAAATATATCTGAATATTTTGGTAATAATCTATTAAGCATGCATGGTATTCATATATGGAAACTGAATAATTCAGAAAATACTAAATAATTGGGTTTAAAAATGCAAAATCTACCCAGATAGCAATTTATTGATCTGCATCTTTTATACATGTACTACTCTAAAGTAATCTTAGAAAACAAACACAACAATTCACTCCTGCTGCAGAAACACTAATGACTAGTAGTAGCACTTCTACCAGAGACATTAGACTGATTATACCTAAGAGATAGAGCTGTGAATAAGCACAACTTTAGATCTCCAAAGCTGTTAATCTTGTGATATTGTCAGTGTGTGGTTTTGGAAAAAAAACAAAACAAAACAAAACAATGATCTAACCACCAGGATAATCAGCTACTTTTTTAGCTAGATGGTCATCTATAGCACCTTAGAATCATAATAATAATAAACTATTAAAATATGAATAATTGAAGGAAGCTTCACACACCCTTCCATTTATATTAAAAAAAAAAAAGTCAAAGATTACAAAGGAAACACAATCATTGATTTATTTTACTTATTGTAAGGAACAAGTTCAGAGGATTTTTTTCTAGAAAAAATCTAATGTTGAAAACATTTTGATAGTAAAATAAAGCACATCTAAGGTTTAAGCAGTTGTTATAGATTGGGGTTAACTACTACATTTTGTAGCATGTTCAGTTGTGGCATTTGTTAGAGGCAGTTTTGTTGTAGTCACGGGCTCTGAATTTGCTTTCTAATTTTGTCAACTAAGGCACTGTGGGGAAGCTCAACCACCCCTGTACAGCCATAAAGAGACAAAACAATTCTTCTTAGTTAATCCCATGAAACAAATTTAGACCTGGTCAATAAAGATAAAAGGCACTATTGTTACCCATTGCATAGAGGGAGAAAGACTATGTTAGTATACATGTGTATATACACATAAATGTGAAATATGTATATGTATAAAATTCGTACTGCGAAAATATTCTATTAAAGGGCTAAGAGATTTTAAAGTATCAATCCACTAAAACTTTCAGAAGGTTCTCTTTGAGATCAGAGCACATATAGAATAAATGAAAATCACATATTTAATCTGGGGACTTGAAGTTTTACTAAAGATGCATGAAATAATAGAGTCAAGCTATGTTTTTATGGATATTAGTTATTATGCTTTCTTAAAATTTAAATCTTTTACCTTACATCAAATAATCAATACGCACATTTCTATTTGACTTCATTATTATTTACCCACATGTGTTTCTCAGTGCATACATCATCATAAATTTATCCTTTCATACATCTGTCCTTTCATATTTACTTTGGCACACATGTATCTATTCCATGTTGTAAACTGTGACACCCATGGTCCATGTGAAATCGTATAGCTATTGAATTCTGAATTACAGAAATCAAAACATTCTCAAGGGAGATTCTAAATAACTGCCTATTTTGCCTATTTGCATTTCAATCAATAATGTTTTAGATTAGTAACAGTCTTTTTATAATTCTGCTTTAAAACATATATGCATAACTTATTCATTAATATGTGTGAACATTTCATTAATGATTGAGTGAGAGAAATTCTTAATCCAGGAAACCAAGTAAGTTCTTGCTGTACCTTCTCCATTATTTATACACATACACACATAGCTACATACAAGTACAAAAAGACACATTTCTCCAGTAGATAGTAATAACTTATTTTGTCTTCTAAAATGATAATCTCTTCTCATTGTCACTTAGAATGCTTCCATGTCCTGGCTATTGTAAATAATGCTACAATAAACTGCACATATAGTTGGTTTTTGTTTGTTTGTTTTTGTTTTGTTTGCATTGATGATTTTGCATTCTTCAGATAGAAATGCATGAGTGAGAATAATGGGTCACATGGTATTTCATTTTTAGGTTTTTAAAAAGTAAATCCAGATCATTTCTCATAATGATTGCACCAGTCTGCATTCCAAACAACAATATAATAGGGTTAAGAAACATTTAATTAACCTATATCGAGTCATTTTGAATCTATGGTGAGCATTAAATAACATTTAATTTTGAACCATGCAATGTTTATTGTAGGTGTCAACTTCACAGTAGAGCAGCTAAGCCAGCGTTGGTGCCACAATTAACCTGAATGTAAGCTATGCAATTAGAAGGCCATTTGCAGTATTATATGAGCATGGTTACAACCATTCTGGGGGCTTTCTTTAAACAAGTTCTAATTACTGATTCATGTGGTATCAATAATAACTAAATTTTATGCCCTGTAAGAAAAGACACTTAGAGTGTGGCTGGCGACATATGCTATTTTAAGTGAATTTAGCATTTGTTATACTTTTTAGGGCAATAAACTGTAATTGTGTAATTGATTTTCAGGTATAATGCAGAGGTTTTGTTTCTCCGTTTTTTGTCTTATAGGCATTTTTACTTTAGAGCTTATTTGGGAATAAAATGAATGGTACAAATACACTAAAGTAATGTAACTTTTAAAGTGACTATTTTTTTAAATATATGAATGACAAATAATGGAAGCAACCAGGGAACACCATTGCATAAATGAGTAATTTATAAAATGAGGGAGAGACATTACTGTGACTTTTTCATTTTTTAAAATTGACCCAGTTCTTATTTACACCTGAAAGTAAATTTTGGAGGAAAATTAATTTTCCCCTTCTCAAGAAAAGACAGTTTTTCTCTTAACAATGAGCTGATCTCAATGAATTCAGTGAAGAAAACAAATAAATTTAGATAACATACTTGATCCCAGTAACTCACATGTATGATTACTCTGCTGCTCACAAATGCTAGAAACAAGGATTATCTTTAAACATCAAGGCTATAAGCACAACAATATTATATGATGAATAGTGAATTTGTGATCCAAACATATAAATTCTTCCCAAGGACAGAAAATCAATAAGGCTCAATGCAGGAATAAATAGGGACAGGGATGTTTTTTGTCATGGTGATAATAATGACAATGGCAAACATGAAAAATATGTACTCAAATAAATCAGAGTTACAGTCACAAATTTATCTTTAATATAAAATAAAACTTTCTCCCCTTTCCAAAGAGCAAACTTTTGCTTTTGGGCTACCAGAAAGAGAACTACTTTGTTTATTATTTTCATTATTGTTATTATTATCATCATCATCATCATCATTATTGTTATTAAGTTTTGAATGTCTCATGCTCACCTTTAGTACAACTTTCTCTGAATCGCTTTCTATTCATGGTTAGAACAACAAAGTAGACCTTAAAGCATCTGTAGTACAAGGAAGCTTCTCATAGTATACCAGAAAAATCCTAAAGTTTAATAAAATCTTGAGGATCAATTGCAATTACTTTTCCCTTGACTCAGTACGAATTGTAGACCCAGAACATTTCAAAAAGTCAAAGATTGTGCAACTCAAGATGATATCACAGAATTTTGTATATTGTATTGTGAATATACTTTCATAATTCTGTTAACATAGTGACTACAACATGTGTCAAAGGTGAGTGTGAACATATGTACATCAAGCTTCCAGAAGAAATATCAGGACAGAGATTTTTCTTGTCATCAGATCATCCGTATGCCTATTTCAGATCTAGAAGCCTCAAATCCAGTGTCTCATCTGGGGAATTTAAATCAAATAGCACGCCAGTGTATACAATTTCACCTCTAGAACTTTTTAAAGGAAACTCTGGGTGGACACATTTCTTAATGCAGAATGCATCTGAAAATTTGTGTTCAATCAACCAGCCAATGAGCTATGGTCCTATTACCTATGAATGCCAACTGACACCTGAAATATAGAAGAATATGAACATTGGATGTGTAAACTTCGGTTTATAAAAGTGATCAAGTAGCTATGGGGTGTTTCCTGTTCTTTGTGAATGAATTTTCAGTGGGACGAAAACATACTTGGTCATTTACTTAAAATCTGTGACTGTTTTCATGCTCCAATAGTGGAGTTGAGTATTTGCAACAGAGATATTGTGACCTGAACACATGAAAAAATGGATATACTTGCCATCTGCCTTTTTAGGGAAAGTTTTTTGCCCTCTGGTCTATGAGATCTATCAGGTCTATCTATCTGGTCTATCGGTTCAAAAGGGGGCAAACTAAAGAACAATACACAGGGAAAAAAGGGCACTTTTAAAATGCGGTTTCTGCCACCCAGGTTCCCTCAGACAGGTTCCTACCCCCTGAGCATAACAGTTGCCAGTCAAATGCAATTTAAAAACAGGGTTTCATTTACATGGGCAATTAGCAGGGAAAACAAAAAGTCCTTAAAATCACAAGTGGCCAGTTATCTTACCCCAGTCACAATTTTCAGTCCCAAAGGTCCCAAAGACACATGTCCATGATGGTGCCTCTTTGCCCCTCCAAGCCTGAAGCACGTACTCTGCAAAGTCCAGTCTTTTTTCCAGAATCTTCTCTTTGCTTCTCTCTTCAATGTTTTGAGCTGCTCTGCTTCTCCAAAGTGCTTCAAACTTCTTCAGCAAATCTGATGCAAAAATCAGCTTTACAAATTCCTATCTCCAGCTTCCAACATTCCATGCCACCTTGCTGCGGTGCCACACTTCTCCACACCAGGCACCATTGTACTGGTCACCATAGCTCCTTGCCACCACCAGCTCAATCTTCTAGGGGGCTTCTGCCCAGTCTGATCACTTGGGCTACTCTTTACCCACCTGCCATTCTCATTCTACCCTTTCCCCAAAGGTCTCTCTCCCTCAGTCTCAGCTCATCTCTTTTATCTCCTTGATTTTCCGCCTCCTGAAAACCAGAGACTTCAACCAATTTCCCCTCACATACTTTCTTAGTGTTTCATTTTCTCTTCCCCATCTGGGCTTTGAAACAAAGTAAAAGAAGGAATTACCCTTAGTCTGTTAGGCCATCTTTTACTTCTGTGTTTTTCAGACACAGTCATTAACATCAGTGCCTACATTTTAATACTGCCCATAACAGGGTCTTGGCTTCACTATTCTGTATAAACATACTTTTTTTTTTTTTAAGATCATGATGTGTTAATTTGCTAATTTTTCATTAATCTGTACTTTAAACCAATTGCTCAACAATACTGAGCCATTCAATTCAATATCTGGCAAAATAAGTGTGTTTCATAATTATGCTATTACTGGTCATTCCAATACTCTTTTCTAGAGTAAAGTGAAATCAAGCAATTATAGAGAAGAGGATTCTTTCAAGTTTTCTGTAACGTACAACTGTCCCTAATTTTTATGGAAACAATTCAAGTATGTAACAAATCATAATGTGAAATATTCTATTTGACTTTTTATAACTTTTTTGAAAACATTAGTAATTTCTAAAAGGTAAATGTGATCTTAATAAACATCATTTATAAATAATATTAAATCAGTGATAACTTAAACACACCATAAATACAGTAGGACGGTATTATATATTTTACAAAATTAAAGGAAAACCTAAATGATCAGACCCTGTGAATGAAGTAAATAATGACATTTCCAGTGTTCGCACTAGTGGGATTATGTGTATGTTTCCATTAGGATACTGGCATTTTATAATTAATCCAATTGCATTTTCTCCCTGGGTTTCTACTTGAGATTCAAATCCCTGTGACAGTTAAAATTATCTAGCTTGGTTTTATTGGAAATAATTGGTTTTATTTCCAATAAAACCAAGGTAGATAAGTTTGCTGTCACAATTGCTAATTCCACAAAAGTCAAGGAAAGGTACTATTAAAAAATAAGAATGCTATGAAGAACTAAACAAAAAACTTCTATAAAAACATTAGCTAAGAAAAAAAAAAACAAGCAACAAGCTGTAGTTTTGCAAAAACATAATATAGTCTAAAAATGCTTAGTTCTACCTAAAGATAGAACTACAGATAGTTGGAAATTGAATGATAGAATTGACATAAGATAAATCCTCTATCAGAAGGTAGATAAGGGTTCTGTGGGCTGTATAATCTCATTTACAAGAACTCATTGTAGTGTAAACACAATCACATATGACATATAAACAAATGATTGTGGCTGTCTCAAACTTTATTTACAAGTATTATATGTTATTTTCCTACTGAATGTAGTTGGTTGACCTCAACTCCGGGTTCATCTATACCTGGGTTGCAAGACAAAATCTTATTTTATGGGGGAAAAATAAGAGATTTAATTTGCATCTTTTTATCATTTGAAAGTCTGTTGTATATGTGTATTATTTTATAGACCATATTTAAAGGGTAAGCTATACCTATAACTTAATTATAGATAAGCAGACGTATAGTGGTTATTCAGTACCATTTTACTAATGTGGATATATGACCAAAATTTTTTGTAAAATGATATATAAAAACAACAGTTCTATGCAATAGTCAATAATTGATTATATATTTGTGTGTGTATATTTGTGTATATGAATATATATATATACTATATATATATATATTTGTTAAACTCATTGAAGTGACCTAATCAAATTTATTCTTCAGAAGAATAATTTGGTGAGCTATATTTTAATTCTGTTTAATTTCTCATCAGGAATACAGCTATCATACTCTTTTGAATTCAAGAATTTTCTCAATTTGATTTCTTATCTTTTGGGCCATTTTATTTTATCTAGCATAATATATCCTTAGAGTTTTCCTAAGTTGAAGCTTTATGAATTTCCAGATTTTAGTAGCATTGATATTAAAAAAAATAATATGGGATTTTTGTAGTTTGATTAGAACTTGCATAAAATTATTGCGATTTTTGGTTTTACTTGGAGGAAAGAGTAAAACCATGATGGAGAACATGTCTAATTCTCATACTAAAAGAGATGAAGTAATTAAATAGTGAAACTCCTGAACTATTACCCCAAAGAGACATTAAAAGGTGGAAACATGGACTATGTCATAATTCACTACAACAGAGAAAATGCATCTTTAAAAATTTAACTAAATCAGAATTCTTCCTCTCAGAGAGAGTGAAGTGCACATACCAGAATTTATACAACACAGTGAGGAAACAGCAATGAACTCCTCTGGCTGCAAGAATGATTGCAGGGCCAAGGGAATAAACAAATTCATAATTTTTTTTTTTTTTAAAAAGAACATGAAGTTGCAGGAAAGTAATGAAAGAAAAAAATCTGCAATCACAGAGAGAACTTTAAAAAATATCATTCACAGTTTATGTAGTATATGGATTGAAGTAAAGAAAGTGAAACATATTCTAGAAATTATGAGCAACAAAATGTGTATAGTAGGAGTTTAACTAAAAAAGAAAAGAGAGGAACTTATGTGGAAGGAGAATAGATACTATATCCTCTTGACCGTCAAGTAGGCTGTGTGAATGGGATCTCCAAATGGGTAAACAGTCTTGGATTTTGACTTTAATGTCATTGCCTCACTATGTCAGATTTTTAATCCATGGTCTATTCCTTGAAATGACTATAACTAAAAATTGTGTCCACCAAAAGCTATGAACATGCCATTATATTCCATCCCATTTGCTCCTCTCTTCAATGTCCATCTGCAATAATCTTTCTACTTCATTTAGAACTCAAATCAATTGACTGTAAAATATAGTATTACTGATTATTTCCATGTTAGCTAGCTTTTTGGATCCATCGTAATAATCACTCCTTTGCGCAAGCAACATCTTACTTTAAAGCAACAAATTGGGCCAGGCATGGTGGCTCGTGCCTGTAAGCTTCAGCCTATGAAGTGGCAGGGGCTAGGGATCGTGGTTCGAGTCCCGTCTGGGCCCCGTAGTGAGCCCTACTTCCAAAAAAATAGCTGGGCGTCGTGGCACCCTGGGAAGCTGAGGGAAGCTAAGGTTGGGGATTGCTTGAGTCTGTGGTATCCCGGGCAACGTGAGCCTGCGGTTCCGTGGGCAAAAATAGCGATTCTAGTTAAAAAAAAAAAAAAAAAAAAAGCAAAAAATTATTTCTTAAAATAATTACTTGTATTAGTGTTACATTACCACAGTCTGTTGTTTGATGGTAAATTATGTGGAATGGATGAGTGATATTGTTCAGATGTAGAAAATGAGAATATATGATGGTGGATGGTTTTCAGGAGGTAATGTGGCTTTACTTAGATTCTCAAGATTAGAGGGAGACAAGACAATAAGACATTTGTAGGAGAAAAACCCTGATTTAAAAAAGTAACTAAAATATTAAAATATGAGTTCAGATGAATGGGTTTGAGTGATTAAAATTGGGGAAAAAACCCAAGATTATTTAAAAGTATAGAGTTCATTTTTGCAAATCACTTTGCAATGTTAACAAAAAAATTGCAGCAGAGATCATTGAGTAGGCCACACATTGAACAATACTCTATAATTTAGGATCCATTCTTAGTCAAGTAATATCATGTTTCACTGGTATTAAGAATATTACTCTTTCAAAAAAGTTAATAAATTTTATGTGCTTGATTATATTCAGTCTCAGGCATTTTTTGTATATATATGAAGATTATAAAATTAATTAAGTTAAATATTTAGTATTTGATTAAGCCTCCTTTATATAATGTCATCCCCAAACATATTTATAACTCCAATATATTTAGCTTGACATAGTAAACAAGATTAAAAGCACAAAAGCTACTTATGGAGTTCAATCAGCATGTTCCTCACTATCTGCATTTATTATAGACTTTCATTTGCAACTTGAAATAAATTCAAATTTATGTGTATATATTAAATAAAATTAATCATGTTATGTTAGTGTTTTCCTATATCTTGATATATTGCAAACATTTTTTGTATTCATAATTTCCATGTTATATTTCAGAAGTTGAAAAGGGAATTTTAGCATTGAGATAAAAAAATCTAGATTTACATATCAAAAATAAATCCATAATAATAGACAAACAATGACAAGTAATATGGTTATAGCAAGAAATGTGCCATATTTTGATACTGATAGTTGAATAGTTTGGATAGTTGAAAATGCATATTTTAAAAATATGATCCGAATAAAGAATTAATAATTAGAAGCCATAGCAAAAATAAAAATAAAAAATCAGTGTTTCATCAGAGTCCTTACTCCAAAAATACATGTTTTACATGTAGGATATGGGAAGAAGTGATGAGCCCATCTTTGAAATAAAAGCCATAGATTGACTTGTAAAAATCCTATAATTGTATTGTTCTAGATAATATCTCTGAGGAGAAGAAATAGGGAGAAATATAAAGTAAATTTAACATAACATTGTTTCTTAATCTGAGAAGTTTATCAATTGCTTTTGTAGATATGCTCTTTCTCCTCCATCTCTCTCTCTGATATATATATATATATATATGTACACATGTTTAATAATGCATTAATTCATTCTGAATGAATTTATATTGATATGTTCAAATCTTTAAGAACATACAATCTGCTGCGTTCATTGAATATGCATTTATTGTATCAAGCTCACTGAAATTTCTGTTAAAAAGCAAGAAATTCAAGGTTTGGATCAAGGGTCACAGTTTACTTGCAAATATATGGAAATGCATTACACAGATACTCATACCCATATTATATATTTTATATATATATGTTTGCATATATGTGCATATATAGACACATATACATATATATGCATGCAGCCAACCTTTTGAATGTTGTCAATAGATATTAAATAATCACTCATCATAAGAAAATTGAAAACAAATCTTTAATATATACTCAATGAGAAGAACCAAGAATAAATTGAGTACAAGCATTCAAAATTTTTTCTAACATGAAACAGGAATCAAAGAACCAAGGGAAAAATAACTTTTTTACCTAAAAATGATGATTTTTCTCTAGCATACTTAATATAATCAAAACAACTCTAATGTATTCAACAAATAATTGTAAAATGAATAAAACTTGGACATTAATGTTCATAAAGAAAAAAAAATCTTTTGTTGGGCTTTCCTTAAGTAGTGACAAAGCAAATTTGAAAAAAATTAGTTTTGAGAAAAGGTATTTATGAGTTAAAAATTCTGTATTCATTCTCATATATATGTGTACCCTAATGTTATTTTTTATTAAATATATCAATCATAATATACATGTATATTTTGATATACATGCATGTATATATGTACCCATATCTACCCATAAACTAATGATATATAAATTTTTAATTTCTAATTCTTTCTGATGTAAATGGAATATAAATATGTTTATAAGCTGTAGATATAGATATACATGTTATGTTACATAACTCATCAAGCAATGCAGAATATGGAATAACAACACTCTTTTAAGTGACTATTGCTTATTCGGAATATTGTTCTTTTGGATAGGTATATTTGAGAAAACTGACTGAAAATACATATTGGCAAAACTGAAAACACAAAAGAATCTTGCAGGGTATAATAATTAAGCATTATATTTGACATTTGATAAAATAAAAATAAAAAATAATTATGCTCTGCTTCTATAAACCCATATTAAATTAATATATTTCAAAATGAGAGACTGAGAACACTCCATTTCTCAATCTAATTAAGAGAAGTAAAACATTAAAGGTTTTTTATTTTTAATATTTTCTTTATTCACTATAGAAACAGCTAAGGGAATATAACTGATAGAATAATACACATCATTCATATTGTGCTGTTATGAATAGTAGCATGCTATAGCAGCTAAGAGTAGAGACTACATAAAAAGTGTGAATCTACATATTGTTTGCTAATGTTTAACAGGATTTTAATCTGGGATTACCAATCAAAAAATGGGGTGAGGAACTTAAAAGAAACTTCTCTGAAGAGAAAATGCAAACGACCTATAGGCAAATGAAGAGATGTTCAACATCACATCATCAGGGAAATGCAAATCAAAAACATAATGATATACCACCTCACACTGGTAAGAAAAAAAAAAGGGGGGACAACAAATGCTGGTATGATTGTGGAGAAAATTGATCCAACCACTGTGGAAAGTTGTGCATGGGACACTCAAACTACTGAAAATGGAACTGTCATTTGACCAAGCAATTCCACTTCTGGGAATCTACCCAAGGGACATTAATTCAAAAGGACACCTGTACTTTTATGTTTATTGCAGCACTATTTATAATAGCCAGGATATGGAAACAACCCAAATTCAACGAAACAGATAAATGAATCAGAAAGTTGTGGTATATTTCAAAAATGGAATATCATCCCCTCAATCAAAAAAGACACATTGGATGCATTTGTGATTAAGATGCATGGGCCTAGAAGGACATGTTAACAGAAATAAGTCAGAGCAATACAGATAATACTGGGTGATCTCACATATAAGCCGGATGTAGGGGAATCAAAAAAAAAAAAAAAGACAAGGAAAATTTAAAACTAACTGTTAGCATAATGAAAGCACAGAGTAAGAGAAGGAGAGGGGGAGTAAAGCTGGGGAAAGGATGAGCACAGGGGTTAGGATGATAGTTCATGGATGATAAGGTGGTGGGAGAACCTTGGTGTAGACAATGATATAAAATATATAAATATGTGAACTAAATTTCATTTTTTTAAAAAGTAGATGACAAAAGTAAACAAATAAAACTGGTCTTAAATTGCCTCATATATAAATAGAGGATTATAATATACCCACCTATAAGGTTATAGTGATGGTCAAGTAGTTTAAATTTAAAAATAGCTCTTAAAACAGTGCCAGCATGGAAACAGTATATGAGTGTTATTATTATCATTGGTAAAGAAACAAGAATGCCAGACTGTGTGTCACTTAAAAGAGATTAAACAAATATAAAATTTAAGAAAAAAGTTTGGAGAATACATATAAGTCAAAATAGGAAAAATATTAATATCTATATATTCCTTACCTTGAAAATTAAAAGGAAATAAGTTAGCAAAAATTTATTGTTATAATAAGTTATGTTAATCAAGTATTTATGAATCAAGACTATATTTAAATATATAGAAATGCTGTCTCTTTTGAAAACAACTGGAAGGTTGAAGAGTAGACTGATGTAAAAAATGTAATAGCTAAAATATGAATTCTAATATATAGCATTAAGTGATTAAGATAAGATTAGGGGGAAACTTCCAAAAATACTATAAGAGTACAGTGGAAAAAATCACAGAATACTTCAAAATATTTCATTTTTGCAAATAATAGTTATATTTTTACCAATAGAATAGGATTAAGAGGACAGAAACAAATTCAACTTTATATGAACAATGAGATATTTTTAAATTAAAATTTAAAACAATTTCTTTTCTCATTATCCATTCTTGCAAGTCTTTATTTCTCATTTTTTCACCCAAAAATATTTCATTTAATCGTTCTTTTAGTAAAATATCTGTTTTTCTATGTAAGTCAATGTTAAACAGAAAATTAATATGGGGAGAAAATATTAATATATTCATGAATCTAAATAAATGTTCACTATAAAAATACTAGCTTAAGAGAATTAAAAAATAAATATTTCTGAAAAAATATAATGTGGAACATGAATTTAAGGACTTGGATTTAACACATTGCATAATAAAGTTATTAATTTGTCCTCATAATGATAAAGCTTAAAATAATTAATGATAACTGAGAAATAATAGAAGTTCTAAAACTAAATGAAAAAATACAGAAGAATAACCAAACAAATCAAAGGAAAGAAGTAAAAGAGGACAAAGAAATATAAACACGATAAACAAAAGAAAATAAACATGATTGATATAATTCAAGATAAATAAAAACATCAAATATTCTATGTAGTAAGTAAAAAATTATCCCATTAAATTATAAACCTAAATTCAATTTGATTTTATTTATGAGTCTTGTACATGAAACAAATTTATCCCAAATCATTGATCAATGGAAATTTGGGGGCAAAACATTAAAAGTCTACTAGTAGACTCTATGTGCATATATATGTATATAAAATGTATGTATGTAATAGAATATTTGGCAAAATATAAGGATATGAACATATGAACTGGATCAATATGCATTAATATGAACATAATTAAAAATGCCATGAATAAATGAAAAACATCTTGCTTAATTGAACTCATAATATGTTAGACTTTATATTCATTTAAATGCATATAACAACAATGTGATACACTTTCCTGTAACAAAAATATGGAAATGAACACTAGAAAGATCAATATCAAATTAATAACTGTGGTGACTCTCCAAAGAGAAATAAGTATGGAGAGTGATCAGTGACACTTTAATAGAACTTAAAATGATTAAATATCAATATTTATTATCTCTGGAGAGTAGTAATTAATGTTTGCTCTCTAATTCCTTAGGTAGGTTTTTCTTTTTTAATTTTTTTGTATTGTTTACATTTTTTAAGACAGATAAATAGGAGGTTTACAATAGGAATATGAAAGTTTGGGCCAGAGGTATTTAATATTACAAATTTTCCCAATACATTTTTTATGAGTTGGTTCACAAAAATGAGATCTTGGCCAAAGGAATAGATCAGAAGTCATAAATACAAACAGACAAGGCTTTTATGCTTACAATATCAGACAGCATATTCATCTCTACCCTTGGCATCAGAATTTCTAACTTTTCAGCTTGCTATTTATTTTTTTGTTTGTTTCAGATGTTTATAGATTAATGGATTAATCGTGTGTTTCATTTGTCCTTTGTTATACAAAAGACATGAGACACAAAAATGTTTGAACTGGAAGTGATTTGAAATACACACACACACACACACACACACACACACACAAGAGCATCAATGGCATATACAAGTGCTAAGGGCAAAACAAACCAGCAGGAATTTTCGGTGATGAAGAATGAAAGGGACCTTAACTAAAACCTCTGATATAGCGCTAGTAACTGCTGATTATCATGGTAGACCTATTCGGTGGGAAGGAGTCCCACTGACTTCCAGTTACTGACCCACATATGTAAATGGGCCAGGTTTTAGTAAATAATTACTGAGTGAGTCAGGGCAAACTTCCAGGGAGGAATAGATTACGACTAATCTGGGTAAGAGATTGTGTTCTTTCTAAATAACCAGCTCTATCCAGCTCTACCGCATATATTTTATTTTTTAATTAAGAAAATGGTCTTATTTGTGTCATGCTCATGGCTCTCAAGGGAAGACAAAAATTCTGTTGTTTAGGTGAAATTCCCTGATTTCTTGAATGCTGTAAACAAATTTAGATGTAAGGCACTTTGCTGACTAACACCATAAAACAATATAACCCCAGCTTTGGGCTGTCAATTGTCTTCATGCCACTAGTTTGAGAACTGAGTAAGCACATGACTTATCTAATGGCCAAGTTTCTGTAATCCTTAGTCAGTATCCCAGCATAAAATATTTCTTCTCTCAACTGAGCAGAATGACTGTCAGGCAGTCCAGAAAATTCCTTTCCTTCATGTCCAATTCATTGCCAGACATTTGCTTAGGCGACACACTGAGAAATCTGTGTGTGCTGTAAACATAACAGCAATCCTTGGACAGAACTGTTTAGAATTGTGACATCTTTCAATCTATTAAAAATTATACATAACTGGATTCTGGGTATGATTTTTAGAATCTTTTTGACATGCTGGCAAATTTGAAATTTGCTCATGACACCATAGTCTAAACTGCACACCATAAAATATTTATTGAGTGGACATCTAGATTTTTAAAACTAGCCTCTTCCTGAATTACAGAATAAGAAGAATGCAGATGATAAAAATCTGACATTAGAGAATCTCCCAGGATACATGTACAGGAACGAATTCATGGCAAGGAAGAAGTTGGGCTTAGGCTAGTGCTTAAAGTGAGCACAAACCGTCAAAAGAGAGTTGTTACTACAAGGGTGTAAGTGAAGGAATGTGCTTTCACTGGTGAATTTATGCAATAACACCACACATCAGGACTCACAGCTCTCCACCAATTCTGGGACAGTTCTAGAAAAGAAAAGTATCCTGATCTCAGGAGTTGGCTAAACTAAATATCTTTCTGATATTAAGAAAGCAAAGCCTTTATGGCTCTTGTTTATTTCATGTACTCTTTAGTGTCAACAACTTATTTTCCCCCACACATACATATCTTATAAAAGATTTTATTTTGAGTTAACAGCAAAAAACATGAAATATGGTCATTTCAATGTTTAGTCTTCATACTAAATCTAGCCATCATTTAAATGAATACCAGTTTTAGTTGGCACATTCAAAAATAACTTATGTTGCAAGTCAAATAGAAATCAGAGGAAATATAAAATAGAGGAAAATAAACTATACATTAAATTATAGATCCATGACAGTAAATAGGCAGATTTAATACCAGTTATTATTATGGATATTGGTATTCAAATCCTCTGGATTTCCCAAATAAAATTCTGTAGTTATTTTAAGGAAATATTAATGGATAGTCCTTTAAAAAGTAATGAATCATGGTAGAGTTTCTAAACTTAATTTTGATTTATGATTGCATACCCTTGTTAGAAGCAGTGTTGAATTGGCATATCAATTTTCCTTTAGTTGAAAGTGTGAATTAAAATGGTCATTATCACTGGAAAGTAGGCGGGCCTTCACGTTTGAATCAAAAATTCAGTTTAATGAATCAATGACTTAACTTTTGCTTAAATATTATATAATGCATTGATTGATTTGTCATATATATTGTGTTTTGATTACATTTATTTCAAGCTTCTATTTCCCCTTAAGGATTAATGACACATGAAAAGTAAAATGGTACTGAAAGACAAATTTTGGTGTTACCATCCTATAAAAGCATTTCCATAGACTGTATCAATAATTCTTCCAGAATACTGATGACTTTACATTATACTAGACAATAGAGAATTTAAAAGACCTGACATAACTATATATTGTGAGTTAGAATGATTTCAGAGAGCTGATTCACTAAAATTACAGTTGAGTCAGTTTTATTGCTGTTATATCTTGTAGCAGAATCAGTAAAAATCTATCATTCAAAGCAGAATTACTCTATTTACTGGAGAAAAATACCCTGGCTGAATATCAACATAAGTGAATTTTGTTGATATTTGCCTATGCTACTTTTAAACTATTTTATTAGTATTAGTATTTTATTTGAACTAAAACCACATCAGTAAGAGATCATCGATCTTAAGGTGCAGTGACTGCTTCAAATTAGGAGTCTATCTGATGAAGTATATATGTTTTCTATGTTTTCTAAGTTTAACAGATTTAGTTTTATAAAATTTAACTTATAAATATATTAAAGGTAAATTTATTGATATATATCTTGAATATAAATATAGATATTAATTGAACTATCATTTTTATTTATGCATTGTGATTAGGATGCATTATTTACATAATAAATTATCTTTATGTCTAAAACTTAAATATATATATCTTACTTCTAGTTTGCAATCATAGTGATTCATTACATAGTTGAATAACTTACCTAGAGACATCCAGCTATTGACATGTTAGTGTTTATTTTTTTTTAAGATTCTCTACTATCTCCAAGGGAATTATACACAGTACACCTTATTTTTGGAGTGATATATGTGTTCTTTCGTAGTTAAACTTTCACTCAATTCTTAATACAACTGAAGACAGAGTTCATTAATCATACCCCAAAGCACAGAACTATGGTTTTACTTCTGTAGTCTCACGTAGTAAGTAGGATCTGTTATCTTTTATGCCCAAAGAGATTTATTCAACTAGTCATTATACAATTATATCCATTAACTTAACTTCTTTTAACTATCACTCTGTACTTCAAAATCAATAGCTAATTCTACCAGAGTTATATGTACATTAGAAGTCTCCATAGAAATAAAATTGCTGAAACATTCAGTAGCCTAAAACTTTAATGTTAGTTTATCTTCAAGGAATTTAAAAGGATTTAATCACCAATACTTTAAATATAGTATTTTAACCAAAAAAGTCTAACCTCTGAAAAAGAGTATTTTTGGCCGGGCACAGTGGCTCGTGCTTGTAAGCTTCAGCCTATGAAGCGGCTGGGGCTAGGGATCACGGTTCGAGTCCCGCCTGGGGCCAGTAGCGAGACCTAGTTCCAAAAAAATAGCTGGGCGTGGTGGTTCACGCCTGTAGTCCCAGCTACCTGGGAAGCTGAGGCTGGGGATGGCTTGAGTTTTGGTACCCCGGGTAACGAGAGCCTGCGGTTCCACAGGCAAATATAGCAAGACTAGTCAAAAAAAAAAAAAAATAGAGTATTTTAATTATGAATAAAAAATTTTATCCTTAATATACTTATCATGTATGCATGTCTCTGTGTGTCCACATTTGAGAACACTGTGCATATTTTCTGTACTAAGTTCTCTGTAATTTCTCTCCAATTGCATCTATCATGACTTCCACTCTCCTCCCACAATGTGAGTCTTCCTGACCATCAGACATTGCCTACTGTCACATCCTCTCCTGCCCTCTCTCCAAAAGCATTTCAACATATTCTGAATTTTGGACTCTCTGGCAAAGTTCCTTAGAATTCCTTCATTTCTTTAATAATTTTCTCCCCTTTCCCACTCCATGCTATCATGCAGGTATCACTTTTAATTAAAAGTCAATCCATCCTTATCCACTGAATCAAAAGGCTTCTAGAAATTTCTACCTCAATCTATTCTGTCTCCTGCTCTTCTACTTCTCACTCTCGGCTGTATTCTCCCTGTCAGTATTCACATATGAGGGAACATGACCTATGTAAAGCACAGTCTCCCTCTCCCTTCTATCTCTGTTTCCACACAGTCTCAACTCACATGTCACTAGTTTTCATTCCTCATACATATTTTAGCACATTTCAATAGGGCTGCAACATTTAGCAAACATGACAAAAAGTGCTTAAATTTAAATTTTCAAAGTTAAATATTTTAATATTTTATTTAAATATTCAAATAATGAATAATTATTGTTCAGCAATATTTCAGGGATTTTGCTAGACAATTCTAGGGCAAGCATCACTATATCCATTTTGTTTATTTTTGTTGTATTATTTTTATTTCAGTAATGCTGGTTTATCATACCATACATGATTTAGAGATATAGGTTCACATCCCCTTAGATATGCATTACCAAACTCATCCACCAGTGATCATTTTGCCCAGTTTTAACATCAGGAAAGTAAGTGTCAGAGATATTAAAAAAGGTGACGGTACTCAAATATAAATGTCAAGGTTTCAGACAAAATTCACAAATGTGGTCTCTTTCCAGTAATTTCCTAAACATTTCTTATTTGATATTGATATGGTCACTACAGGAACCAATTCAGAGTCAATTAAATTTAAAGACATTTTGCTAAAATACTAACTGCTTGCTTCATTAAATAATACTTTTAGAATGTTTCCTGCTGAATGACAATTAAATTCCCATGCTATTAACAGTGGAAATTTCAGATATAAGATATTATTGTTCATATGCTATAATATATAACATGTACTGCTTAATAGAATAAATCTAGATTAGCAATATTTTATATGCAGATATTTAAAGCAATAACAAATATTCCTGCTTTAGGGAAAAAAGACTTGACAGCCAAACACTATGACCATGAACCCTAAAGACAATTGGTTTTAATCTTTCTCAGCCCTTACTATGGGGTATATGGTAATTGACTTGCTCTGGCTTCACATTTGTTCTGGCTTCCATGAACATGGATGATGAAGTAGCTACTTTAAATGTAAATGTGAGGAAGAAGTTAGCACATATAGAATAACTAACATATTTATTTTGACATGTGTGCAATAAATATTATCATTGATTAACTGCCTCTGGAAATTCATAGTTAATAGTATGTCATCTCTTTATTCAGCTCTTATCAGTCACTATATAGTTGAATTTAGAATTTATTAAATGACAGGTAAGATCACCATGTCTCATTTTATATGAAGAAGGCTGATAGAAGTGCATGCATGAACGAATTAGTGAATGAGAGAATTTCAGATGTAGACAGCATGAATAAGACAAAGTGAGATTTTGAGAATATTTACAGCTTGGAAAAGACTAGATGTGTTGGCACTTGGGGTAAGTCCTCTGTCAAAAGTCAGGCAAAAACCTTTAGAAATCAATAGATGGAAACAACTAAATAGTATTAAGAAAAATTCAGTCACTAAATGATATTTGGAAATAAGCCCTGAAACTGGTGTCTTGGTTTCTGCCAGCATAATGACCAAAGGAGATTTTCTTCTTTAGCTGATAGATTTACTAGATGTCATCACAACAAAGACATTTAGATAATAGGAAGGAGGAAAATATATTGATGTCTGTTATGTTCCAGACATATTTGTGTAATAAATACTTTATCTTCTATGTTCATTTTAGTCTTTTCAAGAACACTCGAGTTGTAAAGTATAGCTTGCATTTTCCAAGTATCTTGTCAAGTCTCTTTCATGCCTAAGGTCACATAGACAAATAGCTTGTATTTGAAGTCAAACTGATAGGGTATTATCAACTTATAGCCCACTAATAAACATTTCCATTTGTAGCTTTTGTAGGCTATGGTGGTGATGATATTATTATGTAAACATTAGCCTTGTGTTATTATAAATTAACTTCAATGGTATAAGCTATGTGTTTGTAATTTAATTTGGGCCTTTCAACTTCAGAGAAGAAAGTGATAATACTGATCTTCATCATTATAGCTTTTTCCTTTAATTTTTTAGCTTGATTATTATTCTCAGAGTTATTTCATTTTCTTCAAAGGTTAAAAGAATATATATTTTGGTCTAACTGAAAATTTGAATTTTAATCATTATATCCAAGTTGATAATCACTCCCACCTGCATTTTATTCTAAATGTTTTAAGAAGAAAAATGTATATAGTGTGTCTGGCTAAGTTTATTTTTTTTTTTAAAGTTACAGCAATCCACATGCTTTGCACATCAGTTAAACCCCCTATATCACTGAATTTCTGAAGAAGTGACCAGATGTTTGGCTGTTGTGTAGTCATAGTCTTTGTGTATCCTCCTATCTATTTGTCCCAGGGGAAGAGAAACATTGAGTATGCATTTACACGGTACCAAGAACAAGCTCTGATTTGACTGCTAAACCACTTGTTCCTATTATTAATTCATTACATTAAAAAGTAATTCATTAAGAAATAAAATTTTCTGACACATTTTATGAAAACACTTTTGAAAAAAATATGAGAAATTTCTTTACATTTCATATGTCAGTGAATAACTCATTTTCCGATTCTGATGTGATAACATTTGGGTTGAGTCAAAAGAATATATAAGGTGTTCACTGGAAGTGTGAAGAGGTCATAAACTTAAACCATAAAATATTTGGAGATTTTACACTTTTAGTTCTGGTTGCAAAGTTCAGGTATGATATAATTAATCAGCTCTTAAAGAAAAGAAGTGGTATTTATTTTCTGAAATTCTTAATGGCCCAGTGATGAATTCTATCATTTTGACTTTCCATTTCTTTTCCAGTCATTGTCCCAGATACAGACTTGGAAATACGACTACAGAATTCTTTTACTAAAATATTAAGAAGAATCATTCTTCATATGTCAAGGCGAAGTCACCTCCCACTGTTCTGATCCTATTCTAGTTTATACACTGACAAACTTTGCTTTAAATAACAATCTTTTTATCTGCATCATTTAAAACATTTTAGTCACCACCGTTTTATTATCTTCTACTAATATGCTCAATTGTTTCTCAAATTAAAAGGTAGTTCTCTCTTGAATTTATAACTCCCTCTAGCAAAATATAAAAATAAAATGTTTTGCCATCCTTTCAGTCCACTTCTAAATGTTACACTTTTCTTCTTTATATCCCTTTACAACTTAACCTCCTTTGATTTGGTACATTCTGCTAATTTTTCTTCAAAGCAGTGGAATTGCTTGGCAAAGCATTAACAATTCTATTTGTTGACTTTAAAGGTCAAGTTTCCATGAACACCCTGACTCTTTATCAGCTTAAAAAATCAACCATTTTGTAGCTGACTGTTAAGGAAGATGAAGTCAATCAATTCATCTCCTATTTTCTCCTATCATGCATTTCTTTATTATGACAATAAATGAGTACAGAAATGGTTGGTTACGTGTTCAGCATAGTTCCTTCAGCAATTAAAACATTCCATTGCCTTGTTTTAGCATTACACACACTACCACTTGGCTTGAAGCATTTAAAATAAATAGGTCAAAAGAAAATCAAAACATTAAAGAAATGGTAATAGCATTTAAATGATGAACGGTTATTAATCATAAAAATAATTTTACTTTTCATTTCTCTTTCATCCAGTTGACATTTCTGCAAGCTCTTCATTAATGATAAACTCAAAAATACTTATAGAGGGAAAAAGAGGCATTAAGTGAGAATCTAAAACCTTGGTAGTATATACATTGTTTTGATTCTTTAAGTACAAAATGCAGTATCATTCCAGTCCATGAATATGTAAAAAATTTCCATGTAAGTAAAAGCAAAACCCTACCAGATATAGCATAGATCTATTAATATCACTTAAAAAGCAAGAAATTAATTCCAAAAATGGTGGCTTTATTTATATACATGTGTGCGTATGTATATATATATGCATATTTCATGCAAATTCAAACATTCAGATGGATTTCACCAATCAAAACAGAAGATGTATAACTCTGAAACTTCTGGTTCATACCACTTAGGTCTGATCTATTTTAAGACAAAACTATTACATGCTGTTATTTATTTCCAGGTGCAATAAAATCCATTTAATTTGAAGACTGATTAAAGTAGAGAATCCTCATGACAAGGAACAAATGGATGCTCTACTTATCAAATGAGGGTCTGACACAGACTGCCAAACAGCAAAGACTCAGTCGGGTAAAATGTCAACCATGACATTAAGCACTTATATATAGTTTGCTATTGCTCTAAGCCATGACATTAACGTAAAGTGTCTAGCTTGATAATTTGAACCCCAAGACATATTAAGCTTAGAGTTGATATTTTCCTTTCCAAGAATTAACTTGCTAAAATGTGTCAGTAAAATGATTTCTTAATAATATCCTTATATTTATTTTCAAAAGACATGAATCATCCTACAAAAAGTAGATTTAAGGATAAATTAGAAGTCATCATTTATGCTCTTTATAGTCATACAATTAATTTCCAAACTTTTAAATAATTGGATGCAAGCTGTGATATCACTCAATGCGCTTCAATTTAATTTTAATTTTTGGTTTGTTAACAAAGCAAGAGCTAGACTTGCTTCACTTTGTTTATTGCATTTTGTACTAGAACAAATTTGAAACAAGATACTCAAATAATCAAGATGTTAGGTAGAAAATGGTTTTTGATTGTCAATCCCTCTTATATTTAGATTTGTGTACCTAAAAATACAAACTCTATGAAATTCAAAAATTTATGACTTGCTATTTTAGTTCCATGCATTATTATTATTATTTTAGGATGGACAAGCTTAATCTTTAAAATTGATAAACGATCACACCGATTAGTCCAAAGAATGCTTTTAAACTGAAGAGCTAGATTAAAGCATAAAGTCTACCATGTTCCTTGAGAAATTTAATTATTTTCTTAAGGCTTTGCTTTTCACATTTCAAATACTTATAAGAATGATCATAAGCAGCTCTCTTTGTTTTAAAAATAAAAAGAAAGTCATAGATATCCATATAGGGAGTAAAAAATGCTAGCTTTTCTTATATTCATGATTAAAAACAATTAAACATCAATCATGTTTTAATGTATAAGTCACATATAAGATGTATGTTTACAAAACCATACAAAATATTATACAGAGAGGTAGCATGATCTTTCCAAATAATGTCTATTGATACTTTTTGAATAGTGACTTAGCTTTTCTGTGCATAATGCTGAACATAGAAAACACAAATAAATTATAATAGAGATGCACCTTGTCAAAAATACTAGCATAGATGTTGTGAATTAATATTCTTGCATATGTCACAGAATATTTACTTTTTGTAAAAGAGTAAAAATAATTGAATGTATAAATCTAAATATGTTAGAACATACATTAATGGATAAGATTCTTAGGAAGATGGGTATTTGACCAGGTACTTCCCAGCTGGGTTGTTAAAACAGCATTAAAATTTTAATTGCATTTTCCAGTTCAAGTTAACTTGGTCAAGAGAGATAAATGAATCAATATAATTATTTTGTTCATAGATTTTTATTTTTTAAATAAAGAATTAAATGAGACTGGTGGTTCCAATGTTAACATGAAGATCCACAAGGAAATTACTGTAGATGGATCATAATTACACATATATTAGAATGTATAGGTCCATTTTTAATCCTTCCTTATAAGTATGACATTTACATGTATGCATTGAATGTAAATACTTCTTTTTTTTCTTCCTTTGACTTCCATGATATTTTTATTATTTTATTTAAATTGTGTAAGTCTGCAGCAGAACCAATTGCCTCTATTTATCAAGGTTAACATAACAATTTCAAAGAATATTGTCTCTCTGCATTTGTTCAAGATTGGCAATAGGAATACCATGTATTTCAGTTATTTCTTAAGGAGGTTTATATTCTTCAATTGAGTCTATTCCATGTAATGGAACTAGAGCTGAATCCAATGTAGTAAAATAGGCAGGAAACTATATTTCACATTTTAGTGTGATATAAAAGAAGGCTTTCAATAATTAAGCATGATTTAAAAATTATGAAAAGTCCAAGAAAGAAACTTGAAAACCATTGGTCACTTTAGCTCCGGCCATTGCAATTTAATTTTTCCTAGTGAACTAAAACCAACCCAAATAATTTCATAATAAGCATGTGCATGTGATATTTAAAATACATAAATGAAACCTAGAGATGGAAAATATAATGATGTTAGTTTTGTTTTCTTCTTGCAGATTATTGCAATAGTGCTACCTGTGGGTTTTGTCCAACCTCCTTTCTAGGTGGATAGAGAACATTTCCTCTCTACTGTAGCAACTATTAACTCTGAGAACAACTATTCTGTCCCAGACAATAATATACTTTTTACTTGAAGCGGCTAAAAAAAAAATAAAATTAAATAAATAAAGGACGTAACTGCTCATTCTATGATCAGGAAAAAACAAAACAAAACAAAACACATTTTCAGGCACCCAGGGAAAAATTAAAGTCAATATAATATTTAACAGCCACAGGAGCACCTAATACTCCACTTTGATTGTCCTCATGAGAAATACAAATTTTACCTTGATGCTTTTATTGTGATTCCTCCAATCTATCAAATGATGGTATTTGGCAGTCCCCATATCTTTCATTGCTCTAATCTATCAAATAAGGAAACTATGTGATTCTCATTTCCTCTAAAAGTGTGCTCTGTTTTTCTCTTTTCTTTTTCATAGACTGATTTACAACCTTTTATTCTATTGCTCCCTATGGTACACTCATTCCATATTTCCACCAGCTTCTGTGTTAAACAGTTTAACTAAATTGCATGGAGGCTCACCCCCTCATTAACTTTAATCCCTGTCTTCCTTCTTTTAAATTAACAATGCCCTAATATCAGGGGAGTTTTATGACCATCAACCCATTTCTCTCCTTTCATGATTATAAAAATACAGATACAGTATTCCCCATGAGAAAACTCTTAGAACACATTTTCTCTGAGATTAAAACAAAGCCATTCTGCCTAAATTTCTTTTATCATACATGTATTTTAATTTTTTATTGAATTCTGCATAAATAAAGTTGAATAGAATTGCATATATTATTCTAAATATGTGTTTTTAATTACACCTAATTAATGTTAATACAAAAGCTTTATTTTACCTTCTTTACCTTCTAATGTCAAATATTTTATTTATTTTTTGTTTTATATTTCTTTCCCCCATACTTTGAAATAGTGTCACTAATTGTGTTTTCAGGTGAGCTGTCACTGCTTTTAATTTTTAGTCTTAGAAAAATACTAATCAACGAGGGTTCCTTCCACGTGCATGCAAGCAAAAACCTAAGGGTCTACATTCTCACGAGTGTCCTAAACAGAAATAAAAAACCCGGGTTCTGCTCTGCAAGAAGTTGCAGGGTTTTATCTCAGTCCTAGGGCAGTTTAGTCTGAAGCTTCCACTTCACATCGTTGTCTAGTGCCCTCAGTTGCTGCACCCAGAATGGAATGATCTCCACAATAAACATGATGTCCACCGAGGGCCTCTCTCTCCCTCTTGTTTACCTTTTTAGATTGTCATGGCAATCAGCACTCCATCATAAGTGCCTCTTTACCACCTTGATCCTGATTCCTCGCCTTCAAGGAGAGAACGCTGGGAACCCCAAAAATTTAACTCCTGGGTCCATAGTTTCTGATGCAAAATTGCCAAATCCAGATCCTGCATTCTGTGCACCTTTCTCTTATTTCCGTTTTTCTACCCCCACCCCCATTCTCATGAAAGAAAACTATCTCCTGAAGAAGGGATCATCAGCCATACCTGGCATAGTCAAGCTAGGGTTTCCCCACATGGGCCTTGAAACAATAGCACCTGGGAGTTAAATAAGCAAAAATACTGGCCAAGAGCTACTTGAGGTTTGCAACACCAAAGCAAAAGATGGAAGTAGGCTTCTATCTCCAAGCTGCAATTGGATATTCCCATATATTTTTTAATATTTTCACATCAAACAGGTTATCCTTTCACACATTTTTATGATTAGTACTGTTTGATTTTGACATGGATGCTGATTATTTCCCTGAACAACTGTTTTTATTAATGATTCTACCATCTGTTTAAAGATACTTTGTGAAATTATTTTCATTAATTATATCATCACACTGTTATATTATTTTTCTTATTAATGGTTCAAAGGAAGATCATGTGAAGGATATTATTGGTCATAAACGGCAGCCAGTAACCCAAATACCAAAGAAATAATGGTTGAATTCCAGGACAGGTGGATGGAAAAATCACATATCCGATGTGGTATGAGTAACCCCTGCAGATGTCAGGATGAGTGGAGTACACACTCTGCCCAGAGACACCGAGACTGGTGGCACAAATAGAACATGTGTTGCTAACCGAAATAAACTAAACTTCAATAAATGTCGAAAATTTGCTCAATTTTAGTGGCTATATTTATGCCACTTTTCAGAAATATTTATCAGGATCATCTTTTGATCCTAATTAAGAAGGGCCTACAGCACAATCAATTTTTATCTGCTCTTGCCTTTCCTTGTCTGTTAAATTGTCTTAGTAAACAAGCACAATTTTGCATTATAACTTAAATTGCTGTATCTCAATTGTTCTTACCTTTTCATCAGCCAGTATCATTATATCAAAACATATGATAAGAAAATTCTTCAGAAGTTATAGAAGACCTAATATATCCTATCAATGGAGCTTCTTTTTGTTCTCCATCTTTTCCATATAAAATGTTGCCATTTATTTCAACTTTTATTTATTTTTAATTTTTAATTACTTGTTTTATTAGTTTTTTGTCTCTTTTTACCCCTATTGAAGTCATGTGGGTTTACAACACTACATATAATTTAACAGAATAGATTTACATATATTCAGATGTATATTATCACAACATGCTCACCATCAAATTGCCTGGCCTTTTACCCTAGGCCTCAGAACACCTTCTTGAGTCATCCTCACCATCCTTCACCCTCTACTAGTCTCAAATTTGTAGTTATATTTCTAGAATTTGCTATGGTGGAATTTTATAAGTTTCTTAATTTTTTTTCCACATAAATGAAATCATCTGGTATCTTATCTTTCTCCTGGTTTATTTCAATTAGCATAACTCCCTCCACTTCCATCTGTGTTGTTGCAAGTGACAAGAGTTCATATTTTTAATAGTCGAGTAGTATTTCATGTGTATACAAAAATCACATCTTTTTTTATTCCACCGGTCTTTAAAAAGATATTGAAGTTATTTCCATAATATACCTACTATAAATGTGCTGAAGTGAACATGAGTGCATACATCTCTTTTAATTACTGGTTTTATAGTCTTTAGGTGGACATGCAAAAGTGAATATAATAGATCATGTTATATCTATTTTTAACATTTTGAGGGACCTCCACACTCTTTTCCACAAGGAATGGACCAATTTACATTCCCACCAATAGTGGGAATGTATCTATTTAAATATTTATTTGACTCTTCTGGTCATTTTTAAATTATGTTTTTCTTCTTTTTATGTGTGATTCTTTTTCTAGATCTTTGATATTAGCTCCTGTCATATGTATGATGTGCACATATTTTACCAACTGAATATTGCAGTACAGAATGACTACAAGTAAGTGGGGTCAGAGATAATGGCACTCATTCACTGCACTGTGATTTCCTCCCCCTTTCACTGAATTTATTCTGTAACAAAACTACAGGAATATAAGAGCATCACAATTCTTTTCACCTACTTCTTTCAAAAGAACAAAGCTGCTTCTCACTGTAACTCTAGATTGTTCTAACGACTTGTTTTGTTCAAGAAAATGTACGGGAAACGACAAATTCTAGAATCTAAGCAATGGGGACATTTCTCATTCTACCTTTCCTTCCTAGAATTCTACACTTGTACTCCAATAAGGGAAGTAGGTTTATCACTGTGTTGGAGCAAAGACCATATAAAGGAAGAGTCAGTCATGAGTGGGACTCTCTAGTTAAAAGTCCACATGAGTAAGCTGGGAGAAACTAGTAAAGGTAGACCCATAAAGTCTTAAGGAAAAATCACCTGTCATTTTATTTCAGTAAACTTTGACATTATTTTTTTAACACGATGTCTAAAGAGATCACAATTTGTTATCAAAATCAAGTCTTTAATAAGAGGTTGATTTCATGGGAGAAGCTTCAAAGACTGGGTGGAGTTTGCTTTTAAGAAAGATATTTAATGTAAATTTTCTCAGAGCATCTTTTTTTTACTGGACTGGAAGATAGAATCCCTTTATCTCTTTTCAGTGCAAAAGAGAGAACTTAGATCTGCATACCTTTGTTGATTCTGCCTTTCTCCATAAATTCTACTGTTGAACTTCCCTTTTTCTTGCTCCCACCTCCTTTATCTTAGCTTGGCTATTTAAGAAGATATGAGTCCATATGGAAAGTTACCCAGTTCTGTTGTGGTTTTTTTTATAAAACCAAGTTATACATATTATTATGAAACTTTTTTTTGACTTTCTTCCTAATCAATCTGTCTGGTAATTTACTGACCTTAAAAAACCCAGAAAGTCCCAGGATGATGTACTTAGAGACCCAATACATTATATAGTTGATAAATAGATCAGTACTAACAACTGTACCCTACCTTTTAAAAGCATTTGTTTGTAAAAAACCAGAAGTGAAGTTTTAGTTTGAATTACAGATTGAATTAATGTATACATTTTTATGTATTTGAATATTTTAGAATGGTGAAATTTGGGATACATTGGTCTGATGACACAAAATAAAATAATATGAGTATTATTAGCAATGAAAGATGGCATATGTGAAACATACTGAAAAGCAGGAGAATGTTATGCTCATGTGTAGATCAACAAATTTAGAATTTTTAATAAATAATAAATTCCTAACCTTATAAAGAAGTACTAGGATATGTGAATAATATAATTATTAATGATATCCAGTATTTAAAAATATCTGAAACAAATAGTATATGTTTATTTGGCTTTATAAAGATATTTTCTATTCAAGATGTGGTAACGTCATCATTAAACTTATTCTTCCAGAGAATGGACAATGAAGCAACATTCCTCAACTGATTTTATTGGACCTTAATAGTAAAAATTCTAACAAGGAAAGTGCAATATCTACATATATATATGTATATATATGCACATATATAGATACATATATAAATATATAGATACATATATATGACTAAGCTGAGGGACACAGATGACAAAAATAATAGAAACCATATAAGCAACATTGTGACATTTAGGTTCATCACATAAGTGATGGTTTATTCTTAAAAATGTATAAGTAAAAGTAATATACATAATTAGTTTAAAGGAGAACAAACACATTTTCTCAGCAGGTAAAAAGAAAAATATCAGTAAACAAGCTTATTCAGCAACTTGGTGAGTCATTACATGAGTCAAATGAACTACTGTTTAATTCACCTTTTGGTTCCTAGATCATTTTAATAAGGCTATAGAAGAATACATCAATTGATTCAGCCTAAATTCTCTTGTGTATTCATTGAGCTTCACAAGGTATTATCCTCAGGTAGAGTCATAACTTGATTTTTTAATATTTTTTCAGCATATTTTTGGTCAGTTACTTCTAAATGGAATACATAATAAGGAACAAACATTGAATGCTGTGAGATTGGTTCATTGCCTTCCTCTTCCTGTTATATGCTACGTCCCTTATTTAGAAAATACTGTGTAAGGCGCTGCAACAATAAAAATGGCTTAGGAATCCTCAAGTTGTTTCTAGCCAAAGTAAGCATGGATGTCAAATCTATATCCAGTAGTATCTAACTCCACTGAGGAAAATTCTGTCTGTTGTCCCTTCTATGATAGAAGAGGTCCAATATAATTGATTTATAACCAGATGGCTGAACATTATTCTCTGTCCCTGAAAAATAGAACACTCAGCAGGAGTTATAGTCAAATTAGAGAGTGAGAGGGAAATGTGAGAGCTGGGGGAGAAGGTGACTTGCTGGAAATTCTTGAAAAACATCTTTTTGGTCTACTAATAAGTGCACTGTGCAAATACTTAGGTTGAGTGAAAAAGAATATCAATAGAATGCCATTTGTTTTCTTTTCTTTTCTTTTTTTTTTTTTTTTTTGGTTCTGTATTCCTAATTATTGAGTGTCTCCTTATGCACACTGAGTGATCACATTGGAAACACATATTTTTTATTCCCTGGAACTCTACTGCATGATTTATCAACATAATGCTGGGCATGCCTAACCTGATGACTTGGTAGATGAGATAATATCCAGTTCAATATGAGCAGTGAAAATATCTTACTCAGAGGGCAGGAGTTTTTCTCCCAGACACTATTGTTTTATATTGCAATCCCTCATCAACACTTGACACAGCTTCCTAAGAGCATTGCAATGTGACAGCAGACACATTGAACATTTGATTTCTTGGCTAATAATTATATTGGTTCATAGGCATAAGTACAAGGACTTCCTTTTTACTATAACCCAGGCCAACTAGAGGTCTGACATTGTTCTGAACCCTACAAAGATTTCTCAATAATATGGGCCACTAGGTATAAATAAGTAGAATTTCCAATTATGTATATCAATGGCACAACAGTAAATGTTGATATATATCATCTGACAATCCAAAGAGATTCAGCAGGCATTGTGACTTTTTCATAGGTTTAGGGGTACAAGACACAACTTACCTGACAATTTGAAAGGAGAATTTAAAAATCATCCAGATCATAGCCAGAAAATTCATTTCAGTGGCAAGAACATGGAAAGTCCTTCAGTTTATTTTCCATTGTCTAGTATGCATGTGCCTTTCAAGGTATCTAAGATACCTGCTTCTTACCAATCAATATGTCCTATCAGCATGGACAATCAATGTAATAGACCAGCATGATTTTCTATAGGAAACAAGATAATTAAAGTCCCACCGGGCTAAATTATGCAGCTAAGCCCATGAATTGATGAAGGCTTGTGGCAAAACAATGTAGCTATACTCTGCCAGTTGAAAGTAAGTGACTTCTGATGTTCTTTGTTTATTGGTATTGAAGGGGGAAAAACATTAATCAGCTTGATAGCTAATTTTCCACATGTCAGGGACTATATTCACTATCTCCATTAAGGAGTAAATGCAATTGGAGACACCTTTTGATTGAGCTTATCATTCTCTATCCACTATCATTCTCTATGATGTATCAGCCTTCTACATAGGCTGGTGTTAAATGGAACTGTGATGGGTATAAACACTTCAGTGGATGAAAATTGCATCCTTCCGGTTACTCAGGGCAAAACCTATGGAATCATTCTTAATATCTTTCTTTCTCACACACATTCAATTTATCAGGAAATTCTATTAGGTTTATATTATTGTGATAGCATCCAAACTGGCTCTTACCTCAACTTTGTCCCTACCATTGCTTTTCATTGTAGCAATAGAGAAATACTTTTATAATACACAGAAAAACAGGCCAATAGCCTGTCACAGTGGTTCTTTGTTCTACTCAGAGTAAAGGTTGAAGTCCTTTAAGTGGTTTGAAAAACAGAGTTATAGGTTCCCATCAAGACTCTGACTATACTTCCTGATCATCATCTTGCTCTTTTCAACATATTGGCCCTTGCTGTACCCCAGCTGCACCTCAAGTTTGTGTTGCAACATTTTGCTCTAATTGCTTCTTCTGCTCATGACTGTTCTTTTCTCTAAAAATTTATATATATAGTCTTTCTTTAAAGCTTTGCTCAAAGTTATCACTTTGCTTCTTAATACAGCAAACTCTCTTATCCTATTGCCTACAGAGTCCTTATTTTTCCTCTGCTTAATAATTTTCCCACCATAGATTTTCCTTTCTTCTATATGTTTACCTTAAACATACCACATACTAAATGTAAACATACTAAATTTGCATATGTTTATTACTTTGCTTGTCTTCTATTACTATAGTGTGATCACTGTAGCTATTGAAATTTTGTTTACTTTGTTTACTAACACATCCTAAGAGTATGGGATAGAAATGCTCAAAATATTTAAGAAAGTCATAAACTAATGACAAAAAAATCTTAAAAGTTGAGCAAAATAAGGCAATTACAGAAAATGCATATCATATGACTCATTTAAGTAAAGTAGAAAAAATGAAAATTAAAATATTTTGTTTAGGAGCTCATCTATAGATATAAAGCTTCTAAGGAAAATAAAGATATGATAATGACAATATCAAAAAGGAAGTTATTTTGGGTACAAGAAAGGGGATTAAATTCAGATTATTTACAAAATTACTTTAAAGATGTAGTCCAATACATATTTATACAGAATGTAAAATGATATTATTTCTTCTTTTTTCATATATATATGCTTTTCTTTAATATGCATGAAGCAATTAATGAAACAATTAACAATATTAATTAAACAATATTAATTTTAAATATATTATTATTAATCTGAAGAAAAAGGTGTAAAGAGAAATACTTTCACTGTTCTGTTAAACAGATGCTAGGTTCCTTCACATATTCATTAGCTGAATAAATAATCAACATTTTAATGCACTAGACATTGTGTTTGGTGATAGGAATATCAAATGAAATGAATTCCAGGAAAACAAAAAACAGAAAAAAACTGTCATTTTCCATAATTTAATTCTAAAATGATAAATAAATAATAAAAAGGTAAATGTATAACTATATAGTACTATATAGTACAGATATACTATTCTTAAGTGTAACAGGAGTTGTATTTTTCAAATTTCAGGAAAAGTCTCGTCACACCGAAACTTTCAGATCAAGGGAAACCAAACTATAAATTATCATGGCTAATTTAGGAAGAACAAAAGCTGGTGTGCAGGTGCTAACTATATATTTAGGGAGTGATAAGGTTGACTGTGTAGCTCAACAATCAAGCAAAGTTTTAGTAGTAACATAAGACTAAACATCAGTTACAATAATTCTAGATGTGGGTTGAAAAGACAAAGTCAGGTGTGAACAAAAGATTCATAAGCTTATCAATGACAACGTGGAGCTATTTAATGATTTAGGGAAGATTTTTTTAAAAAAGTAATGTTTTAGCCTCTTTTGAGCCACTACATAATTGAATATGAAAAGCTCAGTAACTTACAAAGAAAGAGAAATTATTTCTCAGATTTCTGAGACTGAGATCAAGGTGCCAGCAGATTTGCAAGAACCTATATCTTAGTTCATAGACGTTTGCTGCAATGTCTTCACAAGGCATAGGGGACAGTGAAGCTTGGCAATCTCTTTCCCAAGGACTGTGAGCATTTATGAGTATCTACCAAAAGCCTCCCTCTAAATACCATCATATTAAGTTTCAAGCTATGCATGTTGAGGGGACACAAACATTCATTCCTTAACAGGAAAGATTCAGATGCATAGATGCATTGAATGTGAGACATAAAGTGGATAATGCGGTTGTATGTACAAGCCTAGAGAGCAGGAAAGAGGTTTAGATGTAACTCTTTATGCATGATCAGAAAGTAGCATTTTAAAGTTATATAACTAGATGGAATTTTTTTTTGGTTGTTGTGCTTGGTACTGCCTATGGCTTTGGAAAAGAAATCTTAGCTTTTTTGACATACATGTGCACAGACTATTTTCAACGTTTAAATTTTGAGACCCTCTAACATCTGAAATAAGAAACTTAAGAAAACAGCAAAAGTGTTTGAGGATGGCTGACCCAGAAGGATAACCAAAAGAAGATACTGATCACTCCTGAGTCTGTGCTAAGTGTTTCAGTAAAAAAATGAGTAGTCAACTGTGCCAAGTGTGGTTGAGGAAGGGAGGGAGGGAGGGAAAAGGAGAGGATGGGAGGGAGGGAGATAAGGATTTATATAAGAATAGCTTTTTGGGAAAGAGAATGAATATAATGAGAAGTATTGGATGTGTTAAGGATGAACACCAAAAGCAAAACAATTTCAACTATAATACAAGAAAGAGCTACAATTTCTTGAAGAGATCAGAAGTTTAATTCTCAACATTTTTCAATTGTGCCTAAACTAGAATGGTTGTCTTTGCTAATGTGCTTCAGAGAAAGGTTACATTACTGGACAGTTTGAATCAACTGTGAATCTTTCAGTTTTAATTTATATGAGCAGAATGTTTTATCAACCAATTTTCCATTTTTTTCCCTCTTTAGACTCAGTATGTTCTTAACATTCATGAATCCTGGGGATCTACCAAGGCAACAGGCACCAGTTGGGTTTTTGCTTTTATTTTAATGGGATACTTCAGTAATCAGCAGCTTGAACCAACTGCCAACTGTCAAAGGAACAATGTTTTGGTTGCACAGTTGGAGCCAATCAAAAAAGTGGTCTTGAGCTTGTTATTTTTTTCAAGGATGTTGATGGTGGCGAACCAGTCATTGCCCTCAGATTCTTTCTTCCAAGATTTAGAGTAATCATAACTAAGACATTTTCACTGCTGTGCAATTTATATTCAATTGTCTTTTGAAAAGACATTAGGTAAGCTACTCACAAAACATACCTAGGTATGCTCAACACCTGCACATTTGAATTTAATAGATGTGGAAGCTGAGTTTTTTCAGTCTTTAGACAGCATTATCAACTTTATCCGTCACTAAATTTCCACTTAGATTCCTTAACAACCCTACTGATTCTTTCCCTAGCTGTTTGCTTCTTTTATTGATCTTTCTTTTCCAAAGCCATAAGCAGTACCAAGCACAACAAACAATTTAAGGTCTTTATTTGTCTCTTGAGTCAAACAGCTTAAAATCCATCTGATATTCTCTCTTTAGCTCATAAACTTCATAGTGGGCTTCAGTAACATAAGTTTATGTTCTCAAAGCATGATCTCATTCTAATTTCATGTTCTCTGTCACTGTTAAAGACCCTCCTTTCATTGCCACTATGCTGTCATTTTCAGATTTGCTAGTGGTATATATATATTCTTTAGCTTTAATTATCCATATCACTCATTGCTATGCATTAATTCCATTAAAATACATTAAATAAAATCATTCCTCCATTTTATGCGGTGTTTCTCTCTAAATGTTGTCTGAGGTATTGTTTGTTCACATTTTGTTATATCCTCAGGGTTATAATATATTATCCTGCAGAGTTTAGTGCTATTCTAATCATCTGGCTGTTTTCTAACTATATGACAATTTTGTAGTCTCTCTATGTATTTGTGACTGTGAAATAAGACATTTTATCTCCCAATGAAGCTAATATATAGCAAATAAATCTTATATAACCCCTCAGATATAGCTGTTGTTGGAGTTTCGGTCTGGTTTCTTTTTCTCACAAAATTCCAAGTTACCTTCATAGGGATTATTTTCATTTCCATTACTAAATAGTACATTGAATGTTCCAAATCTCCTGGACTAGAACTAAAGGACTCTTCTTGGACTTGACATTCCTTTGCAAATTAGACTATAGGTCATAGACCATACAAAGTACAGATAACAAAGTAGTGAACAGAGTAGGAGAGACACAGATCCTCTTCTCAAAACCATTTATCAGGGATGAACGCAATGGAATAGGCAGAGCAAATGAAAGCAGAAATGAAAGTCAATCTCTTAGGCTTGAATGTCTCTCCATCCTTCATTCCAGTGCCCTCATGTCTCCATGGCAGAACGCTGTTCACCTAACATTTTATATTCTCTGCACTTAAGAGTCTTATATGAGAGGAATGAGAGATGGATAGGTATTTCATGAGCTGAAGGGATCTTGGGGGCTGAGGACTTGTGAAATAGCATTAGGAACAAGCTGCACATAATTTTGCTAACATTAGGGTTTTGCTCAGTGCCAAGAATATTGGAATTATAATGTCAAAATTCAAGGAGGATACTTTTAGTATAGTGATTTTCCATACCATAAGATTCTCAAATCTTACCTGTTATCCAGAGATTATTTCAAACCTTTACATCAATATTTGCCTCAGAAATGTGTCTTTATTAAAAGAAGCTTGGTCAGAATGTTTTCTAGAAAATCCTTTCCTTTTAATGGACTAGGAAGAAAAATGTGAAGTACCCTAGCCATGCCTGCTTTTCAAGTTATTTTTGTGTAATTATTAGGGAGAATAGTTAGAAAAAAAAGCATGACATGCTGTTAATTTTATATTTGCTCCTTATATGGGCTATATTATGAGACCAGTAACAATTTCCACCTGAAGATCAGATCAACCTGAAGAGTCAAGATAAGGGATGGTTGGAAAAATTAGTACCTTGAAAGGAGCAATTGGAAGGGCAATATGCACAGAATGCTGCTACAATAAATATTTTGTGTAATTCATATTGAGTCCAGAGGATAAAATTCAGGCATTTCAGGAAAAGAATACACAGTGAAAAGGCCTGACTTACAGAGTCAAAATATCTATCTTGGTACCAGCACAGGGTGATCTTGATGGCATGCCCAAGAACTGATAATTACAATAGATGCTTGATCTAAGAAGGCAGATAATAAATAATCTAAAAGGAACCAGCAGTGAACTGAACTAAGGCTAGATCAATGAGCTAAAACCCTGTAACATGTAATCCATTTTCCTGTGACAAAAGGGAGTTATCCACAATAGATAAATAGAGAAATTATCTCAATTTATGAAACTAGGAATTGGAGTGGGTATTCATGGGGGAAAAAAAAAGTTAGTGAATTAGTCTCATCAAATAGTTTTTTTTTTTTTTAATGAAATACTAGACTTAACACTCGCATTTTTTAGAGTTGTATGAATGACTTTCAGTCCACAGTACTGACAAAAATTTCCTTCCCAATTTCAAATGTCCAGAGATTTGTCACAGAGTCAATAACTTCAATTATATAAGAAATACTTTGTTGGAAGGATCACCTCTGGTCTATTTTTTTTTTTTTTTGCAGTTTTAGAAATATCTATGTGATTTCAGCAAATATTAATCTGATTCAATCAGACCATTTCCCTCATGAGCTACAAAAGACTTGAACAAGCCAACATTAATGTTTGAAATAAGTCTCCTCTTCTCAGAAGTTATGAGTAATTCATTTTTTTAGTTCTTCCTGACTTGACATTGGTTCCCTTTGTATACTTGTTTATCTACTTTTCCCCAACTTCCTTCCTGTTTATAGATCATACCAATATTTAGAGTCTAGAGTGTTTTGTATATAATGACTGATTATTCTCCATTCCTGGAAATGATACTGAGTATGCCAGTCACAGTTCTGTAAATTTGTTTATCCTTCAGGGAGATATATTTGATCTTACCATTTCCTGAAATTTATCTTTTTAATTTACAAATGATTACAAATAGCTAAGCTTCTACTTCAGGGATTTGATGATGTTTCTACTTAAGAGTAGAGTCCTGCTTTTGGATATGTTATCTGTTTTTCCATCAGTGGAACATTTTACTTTTACTAAAGTAAATCTGACAGATTAGCACAAGATTGATATAACTCATTTAGTGAATTCAATGAAACTGCAATTTGCCTTTTACTGTTAGTTATTTCCTTCCATGGTTTTATAAATCTGTTTCCTAAAAAGTAAACAGAAATAAAAAGAGAGCAAATGTATAACATTTTGACTAAAATTTTTCACTATTTTGTTTATGATCCTTATACCTTTGAGAATTGAACTCACCATTATCCTGATTGCTACCTAGATAGGTTGATCAAAAAGTTCAAATTCAATATAATTTTGAACTGATGTTTGTTTTCAGTTTTCTCCTTTTGACGAGATCGGGCGCGTTCAGGGTGGTATGGCCATAAACAGTTTTCTCCGTTTGAAAAGTCAAATATTGTAAATTTTAAATAATAAAGTTTAATCACTTATGTAATCATGTTTAATGTTTTTAAATATAATTTCTGTTAATTATATAAAATAAAAAGGAAGTTTTTACTGACACCCTAAGAGGTTTCATATTTTCTTAAATGTGCTTGATTCTCACCAAGGGTGCTGAGTTCTTTGGAAAATGCTATAATCAGATTATTATCACAACTGCCTTAATGGTTAATCCAGGGAATAATGTAAAAAAATCCTTGTTTTTCAATTGAAATGTATACAAAACTTAGTGTTACTTATTTCGGATATTTCTGAATCTTACTTCTGTGATTCTTAGCCATATAGAGAATTCTACCAGGACCAATGAAAATGTTTCATTTTTTTCTAAAACTAGTCATATAATAATATAATCATCAAAGTTGTTCTGAAGTTGACATACCAGATAACCAGAGCCAAGGATATGATCCCTGCTAATTTTTCTTCCAGTATTTTAATAGTAGTTTGGAATTGGTTATGGTGATAGTATATATACTACAGAAATCAACAAATATTATAACTCAGAGTTTTTGCTTCTGGTAAGCAAGTGTTTAAAGATTTGTCAACACATTATTGATAAAAAAACTCAAAACTGACCATGCCTGGAAGAGAGGCCTCAGGTAGGTCACATCCTCTAGTCCGAGGGCACAGCAGGGTGCAGGCAAACTGTTCCCCACCCCCCCCCTCCTGGGACAACCAGGTGGCCCTGGCTGCCTCCATGCTCCAGAGCTCCACTCCTTCCATCCCAGGTTGGGGTGGGAGGGAACACACCCCCTCCAGGTTGCCACACCTGGAAGGAAGGCATTGGGTAACCCCCCCAATCCTGGAGAACCCAGGAGGGGGGACCTTATGGGGTTTGAGCTCCATCCATCAGCAAATGGTTGTTGTAGTACAGGGCAGCCATCTGCAGCTGGATTGGCCAAGACATATTGCCCCCAACCCCAGCTGAAGGAGGTCTTAGACTGCACAGGTATGGCCATCCAGACCCCACCCCCATACAGGAAAGTACCCCTTCCATTTCAGTCTCACTCCAGTCAATCTTCCATAGGAAGAAGAACATACATAACACAGACCCCATCATAAAACGCGTGAGGGACTAGGTAAAAATCCAGCCGACAAACTCGAGATGGACAACCAAAAGAACCACTGCATGCATGACAGGAGAATCAACTATGGAAACACTATGTCATGAAGCACACCTATGCACTCACTGGGTCTAGAAGGCCCAAGACCTCATTTCAGAGACACCTTCTGGGAGAGCAAGGTGCCCCTCCCACACCATGGGGGGAGGAAAGTAAGGCCAAAGACTGGGGACATCAGCTCCACAGCAAAGCTGCAAACTGTGACAGAGCAGATGATCTACAAATGCCTGTCTCCACAGAGAAACTTCTTCACTGACACTAGCTGGGGGGGGGGGAGACCCCCTAAATCTGATGCCAAAGCCATAAGGTAAAGCAGCAAGACAACAGAGATAGGATTGGAGAAGACAATCTCCAACAAGAAAGAAAGACCACAAATAAAAATAGACTGGTTGCCCAACACAAACTGAAGACTAAAAACCTACCAGCAAGGCTCACCTGGTCCCAAGAACACAGTCCCTCACCCAATGAAAGGACACTGCCACAGGAAAGAGACTAATGGACTTAACACAGACTAGCAAACAACAAAGAGTGGGGTGTGAGAGAATTGGGGGGGGCACCAGAAGGAAGAGGGGTGTTATCCCCAAAACCATTTACTGAGGCTATGATTTAAAGATAAAAATAAATAAAAATTCCCGTCATACTTGCCACATAAAGTATGAAGGAGAACACTAAAAGGAGAAATTAGTTCTCCTAGGAATTGGTTAGTCCCATGAACACCAGCTCTGACACCATAGAATAATTTGCTCCATCCATTGATTTACCAGCTTCAGTGTTTCCAGAATAAAGAAAAGAAAAAAGAAACAAATAATATAATAAAAACTCAAAACAAGCATATAACAAACATATCTAACAAAGATGGTGGGTTTAATTTTGGTAGTACTTTAGTATATATAACACTTTAGAGTATATAGTGAAAACTATGTTAACGTAACAGATTTACAATGAAACAATTGATCCAGACAAAGGGCAGATTGGGCAGATCTCTTTTGAATATGACTCCCATGATTTCTGCTTCTAAATGTATCCTGTATAACTGCTTGCCCTTAATTTTGTTAAATATCACTGAATTTTCTGGGGTATCAATTAGCTGATTTGGTTTATAATCACATGAGTTTGAATTGATCAAAATAAACATAACCTGGAGGACATAACTTGATAAGCACTTTTTTTTTTTTAAGTGAAGAGCAGGCTAACCTTGCTGAAATACATAACAAAGGAGAGAACAAGAGGAAGGGAAAATCAGGGTAGGATGGTGACAATTCATGGATAATATAGAGGTGAAATAACTACTTGGACTACAAAGATGGATGGGAAAGTTAATTAATTTAAAAAATGGTAAAATGCACCTGATATTTTAAGAAGAATGTAGTCATCTCTTAAAATTCAAGATTATGTCACTTCCTAGTTTAATAATACACAATAGTTTTTGTAAAGGCAGTCATATGTAAAATAATAAAAAAAATAAAATAAAATGTCACAGACAAGACTTCTTGTGGACCAGAAGAAAGGAGATAAGTTGTGAATTGTCTCTGGAGGGAGCTATCTTGCACATATTTGTCAGAATAGCCCTTAGTAGCTTATTCTGTCTACCAAGTGAATGATCCTACAATAGAACACCAAATTCTAAATGAAATTTCAGTCCTAGTCAACATCTTCATTTTAGTCAACAGTCTCTGGGCAGAAAAATCAAATATGTGTCCTTAGAAACTGTGAGATAATACATGTGTGCTGAGCTAAACTACCCTATTTGTGTTTTATTGCTCAACATAGAGAATGAGTCAATTTAGATGATATATTTCACATACTTGTAGAGGATGATAATTAACAGGTATAGAAAGAATGAAAGGGAGGACATCAAATCCATAACAATTTTAAAGATGAGTTTTATATTCCTTCCCACAAGTAGATATGATTATCCCTAGGATCCCACAAAGAGTGGAATGGTGGAATAGGAAAAAGCAAGACTTTTTGGAATTGGGATTCTGAGTGTGAGACATAAATAAGATAGAGTAGACCTCAGCCTGGGAAGAGTCAACTCTCACTGTTGGTGTGGTCAGTAACTTGGGTTTAGTTTCACTGGTACTGGTAGCTAGTCACAGAAACTACTTGATACTGAAAGAGCCTTAGGTGTGAGCTTGGAACACAACCAGCTGAATTCAGTCTTGGGCAAGAATTGGTCAAATTTTACTCTAAAATATTGAAATCAATATCTACTTCCTTGAGCATTTGATTGCAAGGAATGAAAACAACTGCTATGAAAGCAGTTGAGCGCAAATGGAGTATTTTCCTTATATCCATGACAAAAAACCTCAGACTCGCTAGGCAAGGAGTATTTTGGTTTAGTTATTTGGATGCTTATCTATGAAACCTGTTGCTAGTTTATTTACCGGGCTACCAGAGCTTATTTTACCTTGTGAAAAACAAAGTAATTGTATGAACATATTTATAATGCATTGAGAAAAACAAATTATGACAACATATTTTTTTTTGTTCTTCACATTTACTCTCTATAAGACAGAAACATGTTTCAAAAAAATAGTAAAATATTTTTCTGATGTGAAGATGAATCACTAACATAATTTGATAGCTCTGAAGTTTTTGATTATCTGTGAAATTTTGACAAATTTTAGCCTCATTAAAGCTTACACATGCAGAACTTGTAACAAACTAGCTCTAGCCATTTCACAAAGCCAGTCCTGACAATGCTGGAAAAAAATAAAAGGAGTCAAAGAATCCTTTATAAACACATGAAGAGTCACCAATATCAAGATATCTGAGTAAAATGAACAAAGAGTAGGTGCTACTGGTTGCAGTTTTTAAGCCAGAGGAGTGGATTGAAATAATATTTATATGAAATTGAAATTCATTATATTTTATTCATCATGTTATATCTATATTTAGTCCACTTATATCTAAAAGTATGTTTGAAATAAAGCAAAAAAACTAAGTATAATGTCGATAATTTGAATGGGATATATACCTTAAAAAGCAGCAATAATAGTATCCTTTCAAAGATGATAGCAAAATATTTCATATGAAATTTGATATTATTATATTGATGTAGGATAATATTAGAAATGGGAGATTTTATGGAATTCTAGTTTCTTATTTTCAGGTGAAAACTATCAGTCGTAAACCCTAAAGAGTGGTTTATAAATAAGCTTTAATTTTTCTCTGGTTAGGAGTCTAAATTTGAGCTACCTTTAGGTATAACGTTGGGTAGCTCGTGAAAATACTATGCAGATTAACAACAGAAAGTTTGCAACACATTTAAGCTGCACACTAGCTTAATCTCAGAGTCATATAAGATTTTTTAAAAATAAATATGTCTGGAATAAAAATATTATGAGGTAGACCTAAAGAGAGGCCAACTTGAAGAAGACATACACAATGTAATGGCAAATCGATGTAATGGCAAATCATTTATTGCACATTGAAACCTTCTGGAAGGCAGTTGACAGGTAAAAAAACCATGCAGAAGTGTGGTGGACTTATTGATGTTCATAAATTTTCATTCACACACCTTTAAACCCCAAATTTTGGACTACACTGTTCATCCCATTGATATTGGTATTAATTACTGATATTTTATTCATGGAACTTAGGTGTATCTGACATATACTGGAACAGAGAACAAACTTTAAGTGTGATTGTGGGAATATTTTAGTTTCTTGTCATGTTCCATTGTAAAAAAATGGGCATGTTCTAAATAATGCCTTCTCTCTCAGGTTTGGTATTAAAAGATTTGTTGAGCAGAGCTAAGCTGAATAGAATGGAGTAAAAGCAGCTACAGATAGCCAGGAATTAATGATATTTTCAGGGGCAAGGATTAAATGTTATTGCAAAGCACTGGGAATATAGGTTGATGGTTGAACAGCAAAAGTGACTAATAAAAGTAATACTTAAGCATTGATTTAATACATATTTGGTTTAAAGGTATAATCAAATATGAAGTAAAAATAATGTGATTATTAGTTATTGCTTCGTGGTTTAAGAATATCTAGTCCTGATAACTCATTACTTACATTTTAAGTCCTGAACAGTGGTTCTTCTAATTCTAATATCAAATGTGGTTTTAATTATAAAGAAATAAGGATGCTATTCGAATAGTGGCCAATTTTCCATAAATATTGTGGTTCAGTCTTATAATGAGAAATGTACTATTTACAGAGAGAAAGCATTCAGATATTTCTTCATTACAAAATTAATGAAATAGGAATAAATTCTATGACAATATTAGCTTTATTTCCAATATTTATCAACCTACCATGACTTCCAATTAGCTTTGAAATTCAAAGTTGAATAAATGCCCTTCAGGAGAATGATGAGCATATGCAGATTAATATTAATAATGACTTTGTTCATTAGTTAACAACTTTATTCCAGTCACCTCTAGACTGATTGTGAAACTTCAAGCAAGTTTTTCTTACTTTTAAAATCATACACACAATATAAAATTTCTAAATTTAAATTAAAATTTTTGATTGAAAGTATTCAGATAGGAAGATTTCCTTAAGGAAATACAGTCAAAATAAAATATAAATTATAAGGCATACAATTCAAGCAATTGACATTAATCTATAAAAAAGGCCTTGGATTTTATTTCCAGTTTCATTATTTGCATTAATTATGCATTGACAGTTTATTTTTTATGCATGAGAACAGAGAGAAAGATACCAATCCAACTGTGTATTGTAATTGTCCTTTCAGAAGTGAAAAAACGTTTCATAACAAATATTGTGAAAGATTAGGGAGGACAATACTTTATACTTCTATGATTGTGTTTAATCTCATTTTTCCAAATTCACTGCTGAACTGACATGCCATAGTATTATTTCATAAATTCTACTTTTCAATTTGTTCAATGAAGATGACAAGGTATATTGGAATTAGTTTTCTGCTTTCAAGAAAGTTTTTGAAGCTTGTGATTTATTTCTTTTCAAAAATGTACACGTTTCGAGGTGTCATTGTCTTCAACTGTAAGATGACAACATTTTAAATATGTCATTAAAATGCATTCTACCTGATTTGTAGAGGGAATAAATATTCAAAGACGTTATCCATGTAATCCTATTAAAGCAGGGTTTGCAAGGAAATGTTTCACATGCTCTTGAATCTTTGAAGCTCATGATGGTTGTAAGCCATGTTACAGCTCTGTTGTTAAATTTTCCCAAAGCAGTTAAAGCTAATGGCAGTAACAAATGAAACGCTGTAAATCCAGGAAAGCATCAAGCCTGCTTAATTCCTGAGGCATAAATTTTAATCATTGAAATAGAATTTTTTCTGTTTCCTTTGCTAATCTTACTTTCCTTTGTTTTTCCCCAAGAGGATTTGATGTTTTGTTAAGAATAAAATCAATTACAAAACAACTGCAATCTATAAGGGATTTAGACCCAGACAGAACAGAAGTCACTAAGATGAGAAAAAAGTGTTTCACCCTGTATTTTAAGCAAGTCTCCCTCTCCCTCTCCCTCTCCCTCTCCCTCTCCCTCTC